>OW052222.1:86682481-86702813 GCA_932526605.1 Nephrotoma flavescens | reverse complement strand
TATATATATATATATATATATATATATATATTATATATATATATATATATATATATATATATATATATATATATATATATATATATATATATATATATATATATATATATTATAATATATATATATATATTATATATATTATATATATATATATATATATATATATTATATATATATATATATATATATATATATATATATATATTAATATATATATATATATATATATATAATATATATTATATAATATAATATATATATATATATATTATATATATATAATATATATATATATATATATATATATATATATATATATATATATATATATATATATATATATATATATACTATATATATATATATATATATATATATATATATTATATATATAATATATATATATATATATATATATATATATATATATATATATATATATATATATATATATATATATATATATATATATATATATATATATATATATATATATATATATATAAATTAATAAAAAAACAAACAAGAAACATAATAATAATTTAACTAAAATCTTACATATATTTCGAGCTTATTTCTAAGAAATTATTTAAGAGTTTAAAAAACAGAAATATTAGCGCTCCAATAAATATGAATTTATATACAAAATAAATATTGTAATGGATAAACAAAAATATTTAAACAAAAAATAGATCTGATATTATAATTATTTATTTCTTAATATAAGAAATTTATTTTTTAATTTTCATGTAGATAAGCTTGTAACATTATAAACAATTATTTAGAACCAATTGTTTAATTAAATTCGATGGAATGTTACAAGCTATACCAAAGAATAAAATAATAAAAGACGTTAATTGTTTTTCATGCCTGATTTGAAGTTAGTTGTATTATTTCAGGGAACCTAAAAAAATCATTTTAAGATTTTGTTAAATCAACCATGAATAAATTATTTTTATAATTTGAAACTTTAAATTTATTACATAATGTAATGTGCTCTGAACACATATTTTACATATATAGGTAAAGGTGTGTTCTATATTTGATGAAGGATACATCTGGTTTAAATAGACTTTGTATTTAGGTTGATAAATAAAATAGTTTTTAGAGTATTATCAAAATTCTCGATCTGTGCCTTTAAATCTCATGTTACGAGTACTAAAAAATAGTCGTTTTAAATCTAGCTGGGCTAGTATTTTAAAATAAATTAAAAAAGGACGGTACTAATTTTGTATCATTAACTATTAAACGACCGGTCGCCTGTTAGTAACAATTTATATGTAGTAGGCAGGTCACTTGTAATAAATTAGCCGTCTAATGACCCAATAATTACAAAAATGATTTAAATTATTTTTTTTTTCTAAAAAAATATTTATATTTAAGAAAAAATAATAAAAACAAAATTTCTTTGTTCTCTGCCAAAAGATCGTTAAATTTCAATATTCATTTTTGTGACAGTTAATTAAGGATATGATCATTAATTTTAATAATTTATTTTTTTGCGAAAAGATCGAGAATATCCCACCGAAATATAATTATTATATTATAAAATATTTATTTTGTTTTTGTAAATTACCTCATAATAATAAAAGAGGCTTTTTTAGTTTATAAACCGAACTTTAAATGATTTCATGGTTGATGTACAAATATAAATAATTTCAAATCAATTAATATTAATAATTTTTATTATGTTTTATTATTATAATTTTTAGTTTTTGTTGTATTATAATTATTATTATTATTATTTGATCGAAAAAGAGAAAATCATTCCCAAAATAGATTAATTTATATAATTAATATTTTTAAATGAAATAAAACCACACAATTAAATTTTACTATTTAATTTATTATCATTATTATTATTATGAAATAATAATTATTGTTTTATATTTTAATTAAGATATATAAACTACAAAACTGAGAAAATAATAAGAAATACTTATATAATAAAAAAATCTAGGTCTTTATTAAAAATATTATCATTGTGAATATTGTAAAATAAATTATATAAATCTAAATATATATGAGAAGAAACTGACATACTGAAGATGAAAAAAATAAATCACTGAAAAAGTAATTAAATTAAATTTAAATTAAATACAAAAAATGATGATTAATTAATTTAATAAGCAACGCTATATATGTACAGACTAGTCATAGAAAATATACGCTTAAAACAAAAAATGAATGAATTAAAAATAATAAAAAAACTACAAAAAAACTCATAAAAACATTAAGAAAAAAAAAAATATTAAAATGATAAATAAAACACGTTATTGTTTTTATAGAAAATTTAAACAAAATAGTTTTTTTTTGTTACTTAATTATTTAATGTTTCGCTATTATTTTTGGAAGGTTCTAATTTTTTTTGGGCTGTGTTCCGCTTTGTTAGTGTGAAGTGATTTATAATAACTATTTTTTACGACATGATGGTAAGTAAAAAATTTATTTTTGAAAATATGCCTTTCTTGGTGAACGAGCGCTACGTCTCCTAGCTAAGCCATAAACCATTATGAATTTCAAAAACCCCATTACTTATAATTACTGTTTGGTTTGATAATCCACCTTAAGCTTTACGCGTGTAGTATTATTTACCTAAATATTGAGCACATTTTTGTACACTTAGTGATTTCTTTAAAATGTTTTTGTTATCTACTTAAAGATTATAATATAATTCTATCAAAATGTGTCTAATTAAGATTAAATATACTGATAATAGTTTCGTACATGGTTTGTTTTTGCCGTCGGTATCTTTTAAAATTTATTACGTGCAGGGAATCTCTTTCGAATTTCGAATTTCGCGTGTATGACATTCATACTACAATCACACCTGTTGATTTATTATACCCGGCATATGTGTCAATTCTTATTTTTAATTATTGTTTTTTAAAATAGATTAGCATTCATTAGTAAACACAATGTTACACTTCTGATTGTATTTTTTATTAAAAATTTTTTCTGACTATCAAGAATTATGACTTAGAACTTCAATTACGATAAATCATTTAATCTTATTTTGGTCTTTTTTCCAAATAAATACTCATGTGGAATGGTTTGCACCGATTTTCGTTTGTCGATTTAATTTTAATCTTAATTGTAAACGAAAATATAGCTTAAATTTAGTCCCTTTAATCGATTGGTAAATACTTTAATAGATAATATCTGGAGCCAACTTGATTTATGAAACTTCGAGGCGACTAAATAAATTTTTTTTTTCAAGTTTTAAAAATTGTTGTTCAAAAGCCTTCAATCATGCGATACTTCTGAATCTACAATAGTTTAAATACACAATTAGGTTTCAAATTTGAACCACTTATAAATACAAGTGTACCTCATTGCTCTTTTCTGATAAGGTTGAGATTAAACTAACAAGTGAGTGTAATTTATTTATATTGTTTGTATTTGTAGTGTCTTCACTCGGTGTAGGTAGCCATGTAAATGACTTTTCTTAAAAATTAAAGCTATTAGACTGTTTGTATGTGAGACAAAATACTCGTACCACTGGATAGTCAGGGATCCATTTTATTGTTTTCATTATGATGTTATAATGAAGGTAAACTTTCTGATGAATTTAAGAAACGTTCATTTTAGAATAAAAATCAAATTACATAAATAGAGCTGTTAAATATGACAAATTCCGTTTCACTTACGTCACAACGTTTTACAAAATTAGTTTTAATTGATCGTTTATTTCAAATTGATTTCAGTCACGTCAATAAAGAAACAAGTCCACTTCATAATGATATTTAATTAATTATCTAAAATTCGTGATAATAACCGTAAAGAAATACCACGACATAAATCTGAACTACTTAGTTAGTGCCTCTGTTGGTTCCTAACAACGGCAGAGGTGTTTGTATTGATTTGTGAAATGCTAATTTGAAACATATGTTATCAAGGCAGCCTGCAATCTTTAAACTAACCAAATATTGTTTTGCGTTTCCTTCTGATGCAAATTTCTTTGTGAACCGTAATTCTATTAAACAAATTGTGTTTCACCATTTTAGAGGTAATAAATAGCAAGGTAGTCGTATGTAAAAACTGGTTATTTCAATTTGCAGAGCAATTTTACGGGTACGTTTTCGTATGTGAAGCAAATATTTTCCTTGCTCGTAACAGATTTGAGAAAAGAAAGCGAAACTTTTCTGAAGTACGAGTAGAAATATATTTCTTTTTAAAATTTAATTAATAACCTACAGCTTGAAGATTAATGAAAGAGTTGTAATGAGACACATTTGCTGGGAAGAAATGGGATAATATTTTATGTTAAATTTTTGAATTTCTACCCTTTAAAGCATAATAATTTTTCTAGGGTTGATTGTGGAGGATTGAGGTAGTTTAATTCAAACAGTTAAAAATTAGAAATAACTAAATCTTAAAATATTTAAACTTATAAGCTAGTTGCTCTGGCTGACAGAATTATTAATGCCACAAATAAACAGATCGTAAAATAAAGTGGGACTTGTGCGTTACTTAGCAATAATATTGTGCTTAGAAGCTCTCTAAAACGATTATCAAAGGGTCACGATTCATATAGCGGACATTGTTTAATAGATGTGTTTTGAAACTATTATTTAAATAATTGAAAATCTCTCACAATTGAAAATTATTAGGGTGAAAATTTCATGGAAAGCCTAATAAATCCTCCCTAAATAGGGTAGCTTGAGGGCAACTTTTAAAGACTCTTCTACCCAACGTAGAAAATTTTGACACAAATAAGATAGTAGTAATACAATATTTTAACAATTAGGTTTTGTGACTGTACCATTTGAGTAAGCTTCTAGTAAATTGAATCTTAAACAAAAGCTTTACTTACTTTTAGTTCAAAATTAAAAATTTTGTATAGTCTTCGTGATATAGTCTCTAATTTGTTTAAATTTAATATTTCATCGAGCCCCGCATTTTGTATTGCAGCCAAGAATAATATGTTCCCAATTTTTTTTATTACTCAATCGTGACTTCATCACTTGAAAATGGAAAATTGTGTTTAGGTATTTAAAAAAAATTCTAACATTCGTATATCAAAATATGCAGCCTAACCTATTTCAATTTAAAAATCAGAGCATTTTTTCGAGAAATCGAAATATGCGCGAAATGAGAAACCCTACCCTCTATACAGAATTAAATAATAAATATAGCGTTATTCTTTGTGAACAATACTCGTATAAGAAGTTATTTCTTTTTAATGTACCCTGATATCGTAGTATTTCTATTTTATAAAAAATATATCCCCATTCGAAGGTATTTGATGTATCCCTGAATACATTTCGAGAATGACTCGATTCCGGTTTTGATGTATGAGCTACTTTATAAAGAGAGTAATTTTCAGATTACTTTTTCAAATGATTGAGAGGAAACTGTAATGAATTTGAATGGTTTACTAAAAATGATTTATAGACTAAAATACAGAACCATCTTGTTATTTTCCATATGGTGCACTAGGTGTAGAGAGAATTTGGCATATTTTGTTCGTAATTTCTTTTAACCTAGAAAAAATAAATAAAATCATAAAGAATGTAGAAGTATATCAAAGATATTTAATACGTTTTTACGTGTGACATATTGGGTGATATCGCCCTATTCTGGGTGATAGCGAGATATTGATTTTACATCGAGATGAACCAACCAGGCGGCTTAGTCTTTTTATTTGGAAATTTACAATCAAATTTTGGGAATTTACATCTAAAGCTGTATATGTATCAACGGGAAAAATACCATAGTATCAATATTTATGCTCAACACTAATGAAATCGCTTTACAGTAGCGGAGTTTTTACTTTGCCTACTATTTTCATATTAGAGTGCATTTTTTTCATATTAGAGTGCATTGTTTCAACTTATAATACAGAATAGAGACCGAATAGCACGATACTCATCGCCGATGTTATGAACGTTGCCAACTCCGATAAAATCGTTTAAAGTTGGAAAAACAATAGTTTTAAATTATATGTTTTTAAAATAAACAAAAATCTGGTCAAATAAAGAAAAATAGTACTAATTATGCTTTGGTTGTAGAATGGCGATAAACTGATATTTATAATGAAATTTATTAGGAGCCTCGTGGCTAATGAATATTTCTCTTATTTTAATCGAGTTAATTTTTTGCTTTATGATATTAAGGATTAATTTCTATAGAATTAAAAAAATTTGTCTTGAGTCAACTACTTACGGGTCTGGAACATAAACACGGCTTGGTTTTTTGTACGCTCGAAGTTTGAAGGCACGTTAAACCCTTCATTTGTCCAAAATATTTTTGGATAATGCTTGCTTAATTAAATCATATATGAAAAATGATCAACGCTCTTTCTATCTTGACAGTGACCATTATGAAAATGCTTAGTTTCATTTCTAAAAATGCAATTCTAAATAGTCCATGGAAGAATGTTTTGAAAGTCAAAGCAAAATACATGCCTTATTTTAGGGGTTTTCAAATGGATTTAGAATATCACTGTTTTTAATTTCGAAAAACTAACTATAGAAAACTAGAAAAAATACTCTATAACTTTGCTATATGTATTTCCTTCCAATTATTCTCTGTTGGTGTTTACACGGACAGCTTTAAAATGTTCAGATTTTTCAGAAGTTTTAATATCTTCTCTTACAACCGAGTTTCATTTGTTTTAATTGCCTTGCACCACACATTTGCTCTTATTTTAAGACCTCAATATTTCTTTTTGATTTCGATTTTTTCCTCCGAAAATTTCTTTACCTTTTTCGTGAAAGTCAAAGATTGGCGTAATATTGAGATTCAGTAACTTAGGTATGATCTTTTTTGGAGTAATTAAGCCGTATATTAACATTGAAGAATTATCTACGCCGATTTCAATAATAAAACTTATTACCTTCATCTGAGGTTGGAAAATATTATTTTTAAGTAAGTTAGGCTTGGTTTATTTCCATTGTGTAACATTTTGCTTCCGCATGTTCATATGAGTGTTCATTTATGCGACTAGTTGCATACGAATTTAAGAAAATTCCTTTCTCCTGGAAAATGGCTGGTAGATTTGTTAACATTAAAGACTGTTTCTCCGTCTTGATTATTTACAATATATGCTTTTGTTCTAAAATTAATGTACATAATTAAATCGTTCAGAAAAAATTTCCGTTATTTTAATTTTCATTGACAGATTTATAGGAAATAGCCGATGCAGTGTTGGAGATGTTACACTTAATAAACGTTGGTAAAAAATCATCAATTAACATTATTACAAATTGAATTACAGAAGTTTATATTCAAAATCTTAAATTCTTAAATATACGCTAAATACTACGACGCAACACCAACTTTTTCTATATAAACAAAATATGGCACTAAACATAATATGTACACTTATGAATGTGTGAGACGAATTTGTTGTTGTATATTTAGCTAGCTAATTTATTCCGAAGCAAAGATTAAGTATCTCTCTCTGTCTCTCTACAATGGTTTATTTGAGACTATTGGGTTAATAAAAAGGCCATACCACCATAATTCTGCAGTTCTTAACATAGATATTACGGGCTGCCGCCTGCTGAAAGTAGTAAATAAGTTGTTGTTATTGTTTTGGTACGAATTAGTCTGGCCACCATATTTAAGTTGTACAATTTACACTTCCATTTTTAGTTATCAATTAATATCAGAAACCCCACCCTGAGTCGAGGTATACTTCGGTAACCCTAGTTTCTCCTTTGATGGTTTGGTTCAAATTGAATTTGGCTATATTAAACAAATTTCCTTTTAATCGTACTGCTCGATGCCATAATAAACGTTAATTGTAAATTTTAATGAATGTAGCTTGCGATTTAATAACTAAGCTGACATACTGGGATAGCTGAAATGTGGAGGAGACATACCGGTTATGTGCGATATTTTTAGTTCTAATGGTCTACCTACATATATCGTTCCAACTCTGTTTTTAATGGTCTACCTACATATATCGTTCCAACTCTGTTTTGGACAAAAAAATTTAATAGAAAAAGGTAAAACGTGTCGTAATTTTAAATATTTCTAAAGAGAGAGTCTATTACTATTATAAATATAAAGTATCGCAATCCTGTAAGATGTTATACAATCAATGAGAAATTAGAGTTACCACTGGGCCGATTGAATGCCGGCCTAGTCGGTTTGTTAATCTGTTTGTTGCCGGTTGAGATAGTAAACTGGCAGAACAAATAACCGCTTTTAGTTTAAAACAAACTTTAAATTAAAAAAATCGTGTGCATCGAGTTAAAAAGAAAAAACATTATTCGTTTAACTAATTCTAGCCTCATCTATGAAAATATTAATTTGCGTTTAAGCTACAATTACAAAATGATTGGCAATCTAAAAATGAAGCAGACTTTTTTTTACTAATTTCTGATGATGCTTGGCAGTGTAATGGGAAATATTTGGTAGATGCTCGAATAAGACTACGTGCATAGAAAATGCATGTGGCAAACTGCTAGCACTAAGTGTTCCAATTTGAGGTAATATTTAAATTTTTAATAAAACGCAGCAAATATTTAAGAAGTATCTAATTTTTTTTCAAATGATAGCATAGAGGTCCGGTTTGGTAATGGCAAGATTGTCTTGTCCCTACTAGGTTACCTCCTGCTGCTATACGACAAGCTACCATTTCTTTTACCAAAATTTTTGGTGAAATTCTCGCATAATTGCGGCTCAATAAATAATAATATTATAATTTAGGAAAAAATGTAGTGGCGTTAGAAAGTAAGTTCTAAGCCGACGGTTAATGTTCTCTCTTCGGGAAATTATTCGATTAGCTAAGCTTTCGCGCAAAAGATTAATTGTTGACCTGCTAAAACTACATTTTCTGCTCATACATACCTTCAATTTGTTAGACAAAAAAAAAACTAAACAAATTTTGATATTGCAGTCCATTTACAGTTACGTTTCAATATTTTCTGCTAGGCCACGACTACGATGATATCTTTGCGTTTTTCATTTTTTACCTAATTAGTTGTGTACAAAATTATCTTACAACTTCTGCATAACTTTCAATCGTTTACTTCACCATTTTTAGCAACCAAAATGTTTCTACGTATCATCTGTCAAATGACATATGGCACTTTAGTACAAAAAATATAAGTAGCCCCAAATTTAAAAATTAACCACAGGAACACCTTTATAAAATTTAAAATTCCTTGAAGTTAAAGAAAAGTAGATAATTACATATATGAAGTGAAATATGATTTATTTAAAATAGTTTTAACGATCCCTTTTTTTCCTTAAACCACGGTGCCGACTTATGAATTTTTAAAATATCGCAAACCTAAATGATGTAAAAATAATGTAAACAAACCAACAATTTCATATATATGGCTCAGCTACCCACTTTGGTACATGCACTGCTGTCCTTTCCGTCTGTTTAAAACGCGAAAATATTTAACTTGAGGCAGTTGATTGATACCAACATTCGGGATTTGTTGTGATTTATCATTCTAAGCATTTTTGAATGCATACATTAGCTAAACCTCGTAATATAAATTTAAAAGTAAATCCAGCATATATCCAGTATATTATTAGACAAATCACCACAAAAATTACTTTGAACTATTTTCTATATTCTCTCAGAATATAAGTGAGAAGTGTAACAGTTTTTACATAAAAATGGAAAAAAATCTGTATTTTCAATTATTTTCGGTCTCTAACATTATTCACAGAAAATTAATACTTTCACAAAGCCACATCATTTAAAAAAGTTTATACGCAAGCCCCGTTTTCATCTTGGGGAACCGAAAAAAGTCGCGGGAACCCAGGTTGAGCGATTACAGTGGATGTGGTAGCAATTCGTAACAAAATTCGTACAATTTGATCGCACCAATTGCAGATGAGTGAGCTGGTTCGTTGCCTTGGTGGATCAGCTGTTTTTTCGTTACCAAATGTTGCCATCTCTCTTTTAATTTCTCGTCCTCCCTCCCCACCCCACGAGCGCTCTTCATTAAAGTGTATGGTCATGTTTAAATTCGTTAAACCAACATCTCTCGTTTTTTCATAGAAGATGAAGGGTTACCAATCCCAGCACAACAACATCTAACTTATTTTTAATTTCTTCGTACGTTTTTCGACCCAAAACCAAAAAGCCAATTACGGATCAATATTGTTTTCTATCCATTGTATCGAATAACGTAAAACATGTGTAAGACAAGTTGTCTACTTAAAACGAATTGATCCATGATCAAAATTTTGAATGGCGTCGTTTGAAAGAAGGCGGTTCATGATGATAATACTAATTTTTCCCTTTTCACCTTACTTTAGACACGACTGCTTACTGATCCACCCTCGCGATGACTAATAAATTCTGTACGTAGTATAGCTTATCATCTGGACTATCCTAATCATGTTTATAAAGCTTCGTCGCTTTCAAAAACAAGGTAATGTAAACCTGCAAAAAATCAACACCCATGAATAAATCAATCGCTGTCAGCCCATTAACATTATATATCTACATCGCGGATTTTATATTTTAAAACTATAATTTAAAATATTTGTATATCTATTGCAAAAACATATTTTCCAACTAAAATTGTTTAGAATAACAACTAACCAGATTACGAATTTATTTTAATATTTTGTGTATGTTTATACCATCGTAAATTTCAATGAATTATTAAATGTTTATAATAAATTTAATTTTTTAATTTAACATATACACATATTTTGTATAATAGTTTTTTGCTTGTTGTAATTTACCATTATAAAATAAGCGCAAATATCTATTACGATGAATACGTATTATATTGATGAAGTACAATGGAAGTCGTAGCAATGTATGTATTTTTGGTATTTATTTACGCCCAACTAAATAAATTTATTCAAATTTTAATGGTACGAGAATAAAACGTATACACATAAACTATTAATAATAGTTAGTTCAAATTCTAAAACGCATACCCAACACTAATTGCAAAACAAGAAAACTAAAAATTTGATTGCCTTTCGAATCGCTTTATGTATGCTTAATTCATTAGCATAGCTACATAATAAGGCAACAAAAAACAAGAATAATATGCATTTGACATTTTACTTACTGCAAATCGCTCTGTACATTGTAAATTTAGTGTGAGCAGTAAGGTTTATGAACCGGTGATTGTACGGGTTACCTTTCACATTTTGTCAATTTATGAATTAAGCTCATAGATAAAACAATGGGTTAAAAACAAAACCTCCATTCTGGTTGCCGAAGTTAAAACTTCACAAGCAAATACTACAAGAAAAATAGCGGGCTGCTTTGCTTATGTTGTGGCCAACACCCAACGTTTGTAGCGGGAGCGTCCCGAAATCTTCCAAGTACAAAATCTTGCATTTTTTTAAAATCCCACAAACCAAAATCTTACAGTTACAAAATTTTGCAAGTACAAAATTTTGGGGTTTAGTAGTATATCTATCTGAGATACAATCTTGCGCTGCGTGTTTATAAAAATTAATGATTTCTCAATTAAAAAATATTGTACAATAAGTCATTTTTGAGTTTAGATTAAGTTATCGCATTTTATTATAAAAAAATATAAGAAGTTATAATTTTATAATGTAATTAAAAAAAGATAAAATCAAATAAAATGTAAACAATTATTTTAAAAAAATCCATTTTAATGAGTTTTACAATTTTACTGCGATTTTTCCTTTTTTTAATGATCCGAAACGAAAAGGGCAACCTTTAAAAGTTTCTGCGGGGGGAAAAGATTGATGCTGACGACACAATTGCTTTTTCGAAATAAATGGTTATATTTTTTTTAGGTTTTATATTAATACAAGCAGTTACAAGCAGACTTTCTTTAAGTTAAAAAAAACGTTCAAAAATTTGCCCTTCAGCCATGGATTCATCATTGATTAATGGAACTAAATCAAAAGTTTCATCCATGATCCAGCAGCTTGATCCCTCTAGTAACGCTAACGAAGAAGCCGTCGACATTATTATTTTTCCTCGTCAAACTTTTCAAATATATTTTAGGTATTCAGCAAACTGTCCGATTCATTTACTTTATTTTTTTCTGGTTCCTTGATTTTTGATTCTTTGAGCTATTCGTGACGGTAAGTTTCTTGGACAATGCTATCTCTAATAATAACTGAAGGTACAGCATCGACATTCTTGCCCTGCATTTTGATTGAACTCTAATACTAAAAATAATGAAAGATAAAATAAAATAAAATAATTTATATGGCAAAATTTATATCTCTTTCAAAAATGAGCTTACTGTATTTTATCCCTTGTAATTATTTCCTCAGAATTTCCCGTACATTTACAGAATCGCGCGGGAAATTTTGATATGCAAAATGTTTAGTGTAAGATTTTGTAACGCAAGGTTTTGAAATGCGAGATTTTGTAATGCAAAATTTTGAAATGCAACATTAAGTAGCAGACCCGTTTTTAACCACAAATGC
This sequence comes from Nephrotoma flavescens, assembly GCA_932526605.1. NCBI lineage: Eukaryota > Metazoa > Arthropoda > Insecta > Diptera > Tipulidae > Nephrotoma > Nephrotoma flavescens. The sequence goes on along the minus strand of OW052222.1, from coordinate 86,690,453 downwards.
GTAAATCTCGAACACACCCCAATTAATTTCTAAAACCATAAATAGTTGAAAATTAAATTTTTAATTTTATTAGAATCATATTTGCACCAAACCAAAGAATCACTTATTGACAGACGATATATGCTTCGCACGCTTCTTGGTAGACGATAAATGCCTCACTCTAGTATTAAAACTTTATATGTTACGAATGAAAATCTCCCTAATAATTTTCTAAACCCCTATTTTACTTTTGTTCCAAAATTTAAATTTGTCCTCCTTTACTTTGAATCAAATTCCTAAACTTCTGAATCCCGGAAGGCAACTTTGTGATTCTAGAACTAAAAACATACTTTCAATTTGACAAACACAGAACGCAAATTGAATTTTTTGAAACCTATAAAATATGATTTTGTTTTACATTTACAAACTAAAAATTCGAGGAGAGAATATGTTGTGGCCAACACCCAACATAATTTTAGCACGAACGTGTACATAGCACTCGAATAATCCAAAATTATTATTTCTGCTAAAATTTCCGAAAATCAACAAGATCAACCCTTGTTGATAATTTAATCTTTAACACGTTCGTGGACAACTAATACGTGCGCGTTACATTCTATGAGTCATGACGGCATTAGCAGTCGCCGAAAAAAATTTAATTTGGAACATGACGGTACTAGCAGTTATATTTTCAATGATTTACAATAGAAACTACATCTATATGCCCCACTAAAACACTGGTTTTATTTTTGACTCGTACAATGCAGTAATATTTTATTTATAGATGGTTCAAATCGTATCTAAATATTGTTGAATATACAGGCTCATGACTGAATATGCCATCATGACCTGTAGAATGTACATTTATTTGACGGCATAAGCCGTCATGTCCGCGAACGTTTGACTAGAACATTTTGTAAACAGTAAACTTTTCAGCATCATAACAAAAATTTAAAAAGACTGCCACTTCCTGTCCACAGATGAAAACTTAATTGATGAAAACAGGTTAAGTATAAAGTTTGGTTCCGAATAGACAATCCGCCTGCTCTGTATGATGCCGAATTTTGGTGAAATATAGTTTTTTTATTCTAAATTCGTCATTTTCGTTAAAAAAAAGTGATATGAGCAGATTTTGTTTGCTGCTTGAATATTGCAAAAAAAACGTGAAGGCTCCTATGGCAGCCTTCCGGTTGGTCCAGGTGGTTTCTATTAGATCATCGTCATGTGATACAATACTGTTATTTCTCGGTCCAACCAATGTCAAAGCCGAGCAAGATTTTATTGGGGAAGAGTCTGTTCTTTCGCTTAAAATGAGGTGACCACGCCAGGATTGGTGAAGCAACGAGAGCTAGCAATTGTGCATGGGAAGTTGTGTGACGGGTGCCGCTTTGAACGAAAACAATTTTGCGTCGATTCATAACTAACATTTAAATGAAACATGGGTAAATTATTTCATAACTGAGACGAAGGAATAGTCAAATTAATGAACTGAAAGAGGAGAATCGGTTCATGTTGTCTCAACGACGAGTATTATGCGAAAACATTAAAACGAGTATTAAATCGTAAAATCTAGAAAAAATGGCCGTATTTGACGAAAGGGAAAGTTTTTCATCAAGGCAATGGATCGATTCATACATCCGTTACCGCGATGATCAAAATTAAATATTTAATGTTCGAATTGAAAAAATGATTTAATGCCAAAATACTGGCCAACAATGAATAGATGGAGTCTTCGGTTTATGGCTATTTTGAGGAACTCTCTGACGGTTTTCACTATAAATAGGGTATCGAAGCTATTCAACATCGCTGGGAAAAGTGTATCGAGCTAAAATAAGATTATGTTGAGAAATAATGTATTTTTGCCAAATTTTTTGTGTTTTCTTTGTCAGATCAGTTACATCTGGTACAACGTTGCGTAAAGTTTATAACATTAGTGACATTAGTTTGCCTTGATAAGCTTTTCGGAGCGTGAAAGGTACCAAGACATTATCAACCTCATCCGTAGTACTCATATTGAAACTATCGTTGCGAATTTGCATGCTGAGTTGCTCGGTTTGCAGGGTTTTAAGTTATTCGGCTGTTGTTTCTTGTATTCTGAAAAAAACGATTGCTTTTTTGGAAACTCAAATTCCTTCCCTTTGGCATGAATTCTCATCATGGAATCAAATTGTAAGTCATTGACACTGATTCGATATAAAACGCATCATTTACTTTTGGATGATTCGAACGAACTGAGTTTAAATTTATAATCTGAAATTTGTTACTCCCAAATCTCTAAAATTGTTCTTCTGCGACTGATGGGTGAATTCTACTGATTAATATCCATCTTCTTCGTTTCACCACAATAGTTTGATGAAGATAATTTGTTGAAGAAGTAGGTGATGTTTGGATAAAATGGTCTGCTTATGACTGCGGTTTTGAGACTTTATTACATTTTGACTGACTCTCAGAAATCGACCTAAGTTGTTTATTTACACTTAGTGAGAAGCAAATTATAGTCGGTTATATCGATGAAACTATAGAGGAAATGTTCCTAACGCAGATGTGGATGATATTTTTCTCGTAATGGGTACAGGTTGAATAGTTGGCATATCCTGTGTGTAGTGATCCTGCCTTAATTTGTGAACAGATTTGCGCGTCAAGTAGTTTGAACCATTTGGAATTTGCCGTGCTGCACTTTGTATAGCCTCTTTTCATTCACTCAAATTTCAGGGGGCGAGTTCCGCACATCTGAAGGGCTCTTAATTGTGTAACGATGTAATGAAAATTTTCATTAACATCCTGCTCCTGACGGGATTCTTTCCCCATAACTTCTTTGCTCAATGCTACAGCTTTAATCATTGCTCAACTTGTAACTGAAGGATTAAAATACATATTCATTGTGTAGCCCTGTATTTTTGATTGTATTTGTTTAGCCGAGTTTGTTTAATACGCACATTGGCTCGTCATTTCAGATTCGAACCGGATGGATATGAGACGGACAGGAACAAACAGCCGTAAAGAAAGAATCATAAAATAGTTTATTTTTGGATGGTAAGAAAAATTAAAAAAAACGGGGTTTTCTTGTGTGTGTATACATGTGTATACGGATTTCTGAGTCTTCTGAGCAGCTTTTGCCAAAACTGAAAGACCCTGCCGTTTTGGGGAACATGTGAGAAGGCTGGGTCTACAGATGAATGATTTGTAGAAGTTGTATGGACGAAGAGGAGGAAGAGGTTTTAGATAACTTCCTATGCTCGTGTCCGGCACTAGCACACAGAAGGCATAGGTATTTGGGCGTCTACAATATAGCCACCGGTTCAGATCTCGCGGACTGTGGAGTGCGAGATATTTTGCCCTACGTAAAGGGGAAATAGGATCCTGTTGTATCACAACGGGCCACTACTGGTCTAAGTATGCGGAAGTAGTTACTCCAATCTAACCTAACCTAACCCTGGCCTAAGTTAACAACATAAATATGGTGGATGTGGTTTTTCGGTCTTGATATGTTCGGCAAAGTTGTTTGTCTTGACTTGCGCAACTACTTTGCTGAAAATCCTAACGGTTCAAGAGTTTTCAAAGTGAAAATCAGTATATTTTGACAAATTTTTGACTCTGAGTCCAAAACATGTCGAAAGAGATATCTTAAAAATGGGGACTAACTTTGAAATGGGACTAGCACCATTTAATTCAGCGTACTCGAATTAGGTTTAACCCTGGGTGCCCTTGTCACATTTTCAACTAGCACAGAATTAATTACCTAGTGTATCGAGGCTTACCTACATTACATTCGTAATATACAATGAATGTACGTATACGACGACAATGAACGTTCATTTATAAATTATTATTTGAAATGTGGCAAACAAAATTATTTATTAGTTTTTGCTGTTGAATAAATTTTGGCCAATTTATTATCATCATTTTAGAAAATGTGTATACAATTTAAATTTTATTATATTTTTTATTTAATTAAATTTTAATTTATATATGTTTTGTACATTTAATGTATTCAACCATGTATATAGCAGTTTTTGAAAAGGTGATTTTAATTACCATCCGATGAATTTATAATTAATTAACGATTCTCTGTAAAAATAGTTTTTTTTGTTAGTCGCTTCAACATTAAAAAAGGAAGGTTATTAAACCACTAATGAATGGTGTTAGTAACAGTAACGGAAGAGTATAGTTCAATACAACAACAAATATACGTAATACATTTTAAGTCTGGGGTATAATAATAATTTATATCATAATTATGGTGGTATATTGACAGGCTGCATAAAATATACCATAAATGTAACAAGAACCGTCGAGTCATTAATAATTTCTAATAAATCATCTTGTTGTATTTGTAAAGATACATGTAAGTACTTTAACATAATGTGTATGTCTGGATGCAAGTACGAGTATATTAACATATATCTAATTGAAATAATTGAAATAATAATTGAAATGTGTAAGTTTTATTATATTTTTTTTTAAATTTCTCAAGAATACGTTAAATATGTGTTACTTGTATTTATATTTCTTGTTATTTTTATTTTTGTTTTCGTTCAAATTGAATTTTAAAATACATTTTTATTTTGTAAAGAAACTTAAGAATTTCATATTTTCGCTTCATAAATAAATATTTGTATTTTAAATTTAACACAAATTTAAATATGTGTGAATATTTACACCTTTAGAAAATTATATTTTAACTATTTATCATCAACATCACCCAAGCCAGTTTGTTAGTTTTGATAACAATTCTATTTATTAGCGTGATCGCAGACCATTTACGATGTACACGTATAATTAAAATAAATATGTATTTCTCACTTGACATACTTTAACGCTACTTTGAACACTTAGTTATATATAAGTTCTTAATAATGAAAATATGCATTAATTAAATCCACATAACATCATCTTGACACATAGAGTATTTTTTATAAAACAGGCAAGATGCAAAACCACTAGTGCTTTTAAAATTCTTGGCGGCATTCTTCAAAAATATGATTGCAAATTTAAATAGTGAGAATCAATCGTAATTTATAGGATTAAGTTTGTTGTTGTTGTATTTCAGCCCAGTTTAAGTTTACCAATAAAAATTTAATCCATTTCACGCAATAAAGTTAGAATAAAATTATTTTTTACCATTTCTGTTGTGATTTAGATTTCTAGAAACAAGAACTAGAACATTTTGTGTTTTGTTTATTTTTTTTACTTTAAAAAAATGTTTGGCTTCACCAATTTTGGAGTCTGTAATCAAGGAAAAAATACGATGTCGGTAGTTAAGATTCGGGGCTGAGCCTGGAAAGAATTGCCGAACCCAATTAAATATGAAACATAATTTTTTCCACAATTTTGTTACTTTCCGCTAATAATTCTAATTTTCAGGTGTACCATTCTAATTATTACATGCTATAATTTAATCACGGTACGTTATTTTCGTTTTTCGCACGCATAGCAATAAATGACAAAAATTACGAGTCGAATATATAAATTATATACAGGGTTTTAATTTTTTTTGCAGATTATAAAAAATTTTATAACATTTTATAATGTACATTATTCATACTCAACGCAAGAACGTGTCAAAATGGTTGAATTTTATCTTTTTCCGAGCAAACGATTGTTAATCGACTTGCTCGCATTGGACATGGTGTAGACGAAGTACACTTGTGTCATTGATGAGCCATCTGTATCTATTCGTCGACGTGGTACTCCATTGGGCATCTCCAGAACATCGCTACGGCGTATTTTGAAACTAAATCTGAGGATGTAGCGTAATAAAAATTTTTAATTAGTCCAAAAATTATTCAATCTTGTCATTTGAACTAATAAGCAATTTGCTTCTTACTTCAATTACTAGTTTGTTTTTTTCTACAGTTTGTATACCCACTGGCGTTTCATAGTTTCTGATAAGATGAAATAAACCAAATTTTTATCATGGATTTAAAATAATTACTAAACTGGTGGCATGGATTACACTAGCTCAAACGTTTAGTTCTTTTGAGCTTGCGAATCATATTTGTAAGCTGGAACTTTTTAATGTTGATGTGGGGCTGGGCCTTTCCCTATGTCTTCGTTCATATTTCAGGATTTCTTTTCGGTAGGTATAAAAAGTGGGTATAAAAGTGGTTCTCCTCTGTTGTATTTTTTTGTTGATTTCCTTTGAGTTCTTTTTTTTTATTATCCCTGCAATCCGCTCTGGGGCCAAGGCTCTCCCACCTCTTTCGCGGTTTGCTTTTTCCATCCTTACTTTTACGCCGTTGCCAGAAAACTCAAGGACGCACGGCTATAATGCTTTCTCAATAATATTGGTTGACCTGTACATCTGTTTTATTGTTGAGTGATGGTTACGAAACCAAAACTGATGGCTTAGGACTTTTAACGCTATTTGCCGTAGGCACTTGGCGAAACACACTTATACTTAATAAACACATTTTTATTAATCACTTGTTTTTTGTTCCGCAGAATATTTTGAATGTCTTTCAAAAAGTTTAAAAAATCACTCGATCGATTTCGACTTGTTAGGTCATCATCAGGAGTAGATACTCCTGATGATGACCTAACAAGTCGAAATCGATCGAGTGATTTTTTAAACTTTTTGAAAGACATTCAAAATATTCTGCGGAACAAAAAACAAGTGATTAATAAAAATGTGTTTATTAAGTGATGGCTTAGGATTAGTTTTTTTCCACTCGTTACAGAGTTAAGGTTCTTCGTAACAAAGTAATTGGCCTGTAAGACGATATTATTTAAGGTGATTTTCCATGCTTCGAAATCACAATTTCTTCGACAATTCTCCATACACTGAGTACGTATTTCATTCTGAAGACGGCATTTATAAAATTGTAAGCTTTACTAAATTTATCCTTGGCAGCTTTCTCAGAATTTCCACAGAAATGAGACCACAACCACGAGATTTGTTTGGTTTGGCTTTTACCTCATGCAAATAAGCTAATGCGTGAAATAAAATCCTGAATTATTATTGACTTATATTTTTATAATAGTCGTCCGGTCCGGTAGATAAATGAACAAGCTCCAATTACCATAGCCACATTTTAGGAATAAAAATTGACTTTAGATTACGTCCGAAACCCAGCTTGTGAATATTTTCTTCGTGCTTAAGCTTTTTCTTTTCTCACAAAATTGACGATAGAGGGCCAGACGTTGTATGGTATGCAAATATGGAGTTTTTCTATTAGGTAGGTGTGAATTGTAAAGAAGAAATGTATAAATATATATATATATATATATATATATATATATATATATATATATATATATATATATATATATATATATATATATATATATATATATATATATATATATATATATATATATATATATATATATATATATATATATATATATATATATATATATATATATATATATATATATATATATATATATATATATATATATATATATATATATATATATATATATATATATATATATATATATATATATATATATATATATATATATATATATATATATATATATATATATATATATATATATATATATATATATATATATATATATATATATATATATATATATATATATATATATATATATATATATATATATATATATATATATATATATATATATATATATATATATATATATATATATATATATATATATATATATATATATATATATATATATATATATATATATATATATATATATATATATATATATATATATATATATATATATATATATATATATATATATATATATATATATATATATATATATATATATATATATATATATATATATATATATATATATATATATATATATATATATATATATATATATATATATATATAATATATATATATATATATATATATATATATATATATATATATATATATATATATATATATATATATATATATAATATATATATATATATATATATATATATAATATATATATATATATATATATAATATATATATATATATATATATATATATATATA
>OW052222.1:86616388-86682281 GCA_932526605.1 Nephrotoma flavescens | reverse complement strand
TATATATATATATATATATATATATATATATATATATATATATATATATATATATATATATATATATATATATATATATATATATATATATATATATATATATATATATATATATATATATATATATATATATATATATATATATATATATATATATATATATATATATATATATATATATATATATATATATATATATATATATATATATATATATATATATATATATATATATATATATATATATATATATATATATATATATATATATATATATATATATATATATATATATATATATATATATATATATATATATATATATATATATATATATATATATATATATATATATATATATATATATATATATATATATATATATATATATATATATATATATATATATATATATATATATATATATATATATATATATATATATATATATATATATATATATATATATATATATATATATATATATATATATATATATATATATATATATATATATATATATATATATATATATATATATATATATATATATATATATATATATATATATATATATATATATATATATATATATATATATATATATATATATATATATATATATATATATATATATATATATATATATATATATATATATATATATATATATATATATATATATATATATATATATATATATATATATATATATATATATATATATATATATATATATATATATATATATATATTTATATATATATATATATTGAAATTTAATTTTTAGGTTACGTTTCACAATCAGTTTAATTTTGTAAATAACGCTCCTACTTGAGAACATTGATCTTAAAATACCACTGCATTCTATTATGTTACTACTGTGTTTATGGTTTGCCTAATAAATATTGGGTTATTCCAGAACAAATAGGAAGCTTGATCGATACTCCAGAACTCCGCCACTATCGATTTGGAAATTGATGAATTCCAAACTCTATTTTCGAAACTCATCTTGATCGAAGGGCCCGTACATTATACAAAAAATTAAACTTCCCGAGATAAGCAGTTTCGACATTTTTTCAAAGGGTTTAAACAACTTAGCTCTCTATAAAATCGTAGTGTGATGGAGAGTTACTATATAGTTTTCATAAAATATCATCTTGAAATTAGACAGAATGCGATATATTGGCTGCGTAAGTCGGGTAAATCGTTTACTATACAGTTCAAATCGGTTTAAGAACAAAATGATCGATCAGCTTACCATAGTTATTGAAAAATAATTCAATTTACCGGCAAATTTACTCAAAATGAACTTTTACCCGACTATTTGTACCCAGCCATAGTAGCCTTTTCGAGCGACATAATAAATTCTTTGGTTGCAGAGGAATCTAAGTCAACAGACTTAAGTACAAAAGTAGATAATTAAACATTTATTATTTAGTTAAACTTTTAAAAGAAAGTAAAATAGATCATCGGAAGCTCAGCTGAATAAATATAGGGCTTCCGTCGACATCGCGTTGAACTAATTAGTTACAGCAAGATTACGATTCCACCAGTCAAAGCCTTCTGTAATACCTTAATCCTAGGAACTACAGGTTGATTCTGGGCTTCGAAAAAAGGAAGGAAAAGTTAATTAGGAAAAATATTTATATAGCGTATTTGTTAAAATTATCATTTCCGGCCTACTGAGAAATCAATCATGTTTGATCTAAATTTTTATAATTTAGGAAATTATCGAAATTTGATAGAAAAAATATTTCCAATTTATTTCTTTTTTGAAAAAATTTACACCAACTGTTTACCATGGTATGCCAGAAAAAACAAATTTTGCCACAGCAATACCATGCCAGAATCAACCTGCAGAGTGTTCTCTTTCAGACCGAGAGACGAATGCTGTTGCAAATTATCCCCTTCGTAAAAATTATCAAGCGGTCGGATATGTGTGTGTAGCCAATACGGTTTTTCATGGACAAGCAATTCTCGTCTCAGCAAGACATCTCTGAGAATAGTAAGACGCTCCTAACCATGCATTCAAGATCAAGTACAGCGTTGAAGTGGTCCAGAAAACATAATCAGCTCTACAAAGATGTAGTCATCGAATTCAGTGCTAGGACAAGTCAAGATAACGTTGTCAGAATCGCTGAAGTTCTACTGCAAGCTGCAGCTCTTGAAGTACCCGAGTTCAGAAATGACCACTCGTCTATAACAACCAACAAAACGCATCATTCGAGCGTCGTGGCATCAGGGCCATGCATGCATCTTTAAAAATCATGGCGTGCAATGCTATGGGATGGCGCTTACGAATATCACAAAGCATCATCCCTCGAGCCAAGCAAATGCAATTCTAACATCCTAAACGTCAACATCATTGCGAGAGATGCCATTTACGATTGAACGTTGCAATTATGTTTCGCAAAGACAATTTCAAATCACAATATACCCATCATTGTTACAATTCTTCAAATTACAGAAGATAGCGAGCAACTTTGAAGTCATCTAAAATAATTTCATCCTATTTGTGAAATCATTTTTAATTCAGTTTTCAACGCCTCACAATTTTTCGGCTCTCTACAAAACGACAAAAGTTCAAATAAAAGTCACCAAATGAAACCGAAGAATGTATTTCAAAAATTGTTTCGTAAACACAATACCGGCATCTATAGGTATCAGGATCAAAATCGTTTACGACCATAAAGTACTAAAACAAATATTGCTTCATTGACTCTTATTCATGCGGCAGAAAGGGGAAGAATGCTGATCCTGGTGGTATAGCTTCCGTAATTGAATGCGACACGCTTGTGCCACTGAATGTTACGTGTAAACCGTTGACTGGTTCATACAACATTCAACACATATTCAACTACATACTGATGTCACACTTAAGGGTGATTTCATCAGCATGCTGTAATATTTTGATGATGGACTCTTTGGGCGTAGCGAACATTTTAAATTCGAGTGGCTTCCCGGACATACTGAATAATTACTGAAACCATAATTGACTCAGCCAACGTGCTATTTTGGCAGCGTTAATATTTACGAAATTAACTTTCAGATACAAGAGTCGTTGCCAGGCGAGAACGTCGATATCAATCGACACTGTATTTGATGAAAACGACGCAGTAAATTATCCAAGTTTTTAAATTCACTACATATGCCAGGAATGCCACCACACAATCTTAAATTGAAGATTGGTTTGCCAATAACTCTGCTTCGTAATTTAAACCCACCCCCAACGGCACATGTTTGGTCATCCAGCGGATCACCAGAAATTGAAGCAGCCATTTTGAACAGAAAGTTTAAAGGAGAAGTCGTTCTGTTACCACGTACCCCAATGATGCCCTCGGACACAAAAATCCTATTCAAACGGCTTCAATATCCGATTTGTTTGGCATTTGCAATGACAATCAATAAATCTCAAGCGCAGACAATTTAGAAAACCCATGTTTCTCCCATCTATTCATATTGGCAAAAGATGGATTGTTCACCGAATCTCACTACTTTAAATTTAAATTCATTATACTATAATTTACAATAGCAATATTCTTAAGGCTTAAAATAAACTTTATTTTATTTCTTTTCATTTATAACATTTAATTTTTATCCATTAACGATTAAGAATTCTCATTTTATTAATTACAATTGAATGAGATGATTAATAAATAAAATAAAAAATATGTATCGAAAGTTATTATAGGGTTTTAACCCTATAATAGACATTAAAGGGTTTTCCAATAGGAATGATATGATTTTTAAGTGACGTTTCGGCCATTTGTAATATGTCATGGTCTGTCATTTTTTGTTTCATTGTATTCAGTATGTTTACAATTTCATCATGGTGAGATATACGCAAGAACAATGTTTACAAATTATTCAGCTTTATTATCAAAATAATCGTTCTCCAATTGCAACTTTTAGTGCGCTTTAGCCATTTTATAGTCGTAATAATTGTCCAAGTGTGCTCGCTATTCGTCGAATTGTTGAAAATTTTGAGCGTACATTTTCTTTACATAATGTTGAAGTGCCAATAAGACAAAGAAACGCTCGAAGTAATGCAAATATTGCTGCCGTTCAGGCAAGTGTTGCTGAAGACCGCATTTTGTCGATTCCAAGACGTTCTCAAGAATTGGGACTGTCTCAAACCACAACCTGGCGGATTTTGAGAAAGGATTTGGGGTTGCATCCGGATTAAATTGTTCTCACTCAAGAGCTGAAGCCATTGGAAGACCGTAAACGTCGTGAATTTGCTGATTTTTCCTTGGAACAACTTGAAAACGATAACGATTTTTTTAAGAAAATTATCTTCTCTGAAGAGGCTCATTTTCATCTGAGTGGTGCGGTAAATAAACAAAACTGTCGATTCTGGTGCGAAGAAAATCCACAAATTATTCATGAAAAAATACTACATTCACCTAAATTGACAGTTTGGTGTGGTTTTTGGTCTGGTGGAATCATCGGTCCGTATTTTTTTCGAAATGAAGCTGGTAACACCGTTACTGTCAATGGAGATCGGTATAGATCGATGATAACCAACTTTTTATGGCTGAAATTGGAAGAAGTTGATCTTGACAACATTTGGTTCCAACAAGACGGGGCTACGTGCCACACAGCAAGTGCAACAATTGAATTATTGCGAGAAAAGTTTGGAGATTCGATTATTTCAAGAAATTGTGATATTGAATGGCCTCCAAGGAGTTGTGATTTAACACCATTACACTATTTCTTATGAGGTTATTTGAAGTCATTGATCTTTAGCAATAAACCAAACTCTGTTCAAGCTTTACAAGTCAATATTTAACGTGCTATTCATGATATACGACTTGATTTAATGGAAAAAGTGCTCAACAATTGGGTTTATTGAATTTGTTCCTGCAGAAGAAGTCGTGGAGGCCATTTGAATGACGTTTTGTTCAGAACTTAATTGTATCGATTGTACTTCACATTAAATAAAAAACATTTCAATTTCCTTAACAATTAGTGTGTTTTTTTAAGAAATCATATCACTCTTATTGGAAAACCCTTTATATGGATCGTAATCGTAAGGCAATCTGCACACTGGTCCACAACTTAAATAACTTTTTATTTGCATATGACTTGCGCATGTGTTTTTTTGTATGTCAAATGCATAAAATATGAGACACCATCGCCACCAGATAAAAGGCGGTCTACATGACGCTGTACAATCTCGCTGTAATCGGCGGTCATGATGTTTTTATAGCCGTTGTTCTCGAGATGAGACATAACTATCTTAACAACATCAAACAAAGGACAATTTATTTGGAACTCATTTGAACTGCATACTCAAAATGGGGTGCACAATTCTTCAAAATTTCGTATAAGTAAATAAATAAATAAAAAAATGCGGTCTACATATAGAAGGCAGCCTGTGGCAGAACAACGTCTGCCGGGCTCACTAGAGTTTTATATATTCCGAAAGTTATATACAACTTTTTAGTCCAGTTACTACTGTAGAATTTGTATAGCTTAAGAAAAGCATTAGCTTCAAAACATTTTTTTTATAATATTAAATTACCTACGTATGCGAAGAGATAATTATATTGAACTTTGTGCTAAATTTATTTAGAATTACCCAATGAAAATAAGCATTATCAAGAACGTACAGTAATATTACTGTGTCATTTCCAGGCAATTGACCCGTCTTAATATATCAACCACCCCATAAAACAAACGCAAATAGTAATATTAATTTTTATTTGTTCACAGAAGGTCATTATTTTAATCATATACGAGTATATAAGTACTCGTATCCGTATGCAAACGTATGTGAAACTATTAATGTACGTTGAGACGACGACAAATAATAGATTATCGGCTGAAAATAGACAAACTCAATTTTCATTATTTTATTATTCATTACCCAAAACTCAATTAACTATCGCGTAGTTTTACTTTTTGTATTCAAGTAAATTAATTTCCAAACTATCGAATTTCGAATTGATATTCTAAAAATTTTCCCATTAAGTTTCCCATTAAAAATAATATCGACTGATCGATATCGGTTTTAGATTTTAGTTGTCTCGTGTATGCGCGAGTACGTATGCACACAATGTACATACGTACGGTTATATAAATAAAAATAAAATGAAATTACTTTAAATTAGAATTGATTGAATAATCATAGAATAAATAATAAACATTAACAAAGAAAAAAGCGAACAGAATAATAATAATTGATAGATAGACATTATTTTATTGCTTTTGTTATTTATTGACGTCGTCGAATTACACAAACAAAAAATAATTTTTGTTTCATCGATTTTTTTTGTTTCGGTGTACATATTCGAATTTGAAAAATTCATTTTAATTTAAATTCAATTGAAAATTTAATATGTAATTTAATCTGTGTGTACATATAGATATAACGTTTTGTACGAATATTTTTTTATTTGTTGTTGATTGATTTAAGTATAAAAAATTGTAATAATAAAATTTAGCACACAGCGTTTTTTGATGTTTTAATAAAATTGTTTAAACAAATTTAACGAAAATGATTACGAAAATCTATATTGATTGTTAAATTTTATTTTCATTTAAGTTTTGTAATCTTGTTATTTACATCTAGTATTACGGAGTATTAAATTTTGTGCCACAAGCGGTATAATATTAAATTTTTTTTTATTGAACAAAGACACTTAGTGAAACATGTTAGAAAATATATTTAAGCAGATAGTTCAGTTTGCAAAATACTTACGAATATCAGATTTTAATAAAACCTTTATCAGTTTTAGCGTAAACAGTAAACACTTTTGATAAATGTAGATAACTATATAGCTAATAGACATGTACACCTAAAACTAACCCTAAAAATATCGATTCGCTCAATGATAATGTAAATTACAAATTTCGAAGGAAAATGTATGCCACAACAATTTTATCCATTATCTTATAGAAAAGTTGTATCCATTATGCGGGAAAATAGGTGATTTTTATCAGAAATGAATAAAGTTTGTTTTAAGAGGTAATGGAATGATAAAGCAAGTGAATCCAGCAATTCAATAACATGGTACTTTTTTACTTTAACTAGTAGTGTGACACCCCATATTTTTTAAGGTTCATGATATTGATGTGAATATGTATTAGACCCTGCTTTATGCATAACATTTGTGCATAGACACTTTTAGATTGCCGAATACGAAAAAATTCCAAACTGGCCCAAGTTGCAAATCGACGATTTATCATATTCGCAATGCTACTCTGGTAAAATAATAAAATTCAAGAGCCTGAACTAGGGGAGAAACACAACTGGTTGACATTTAAATATACACTTATGGACAAAAAAACGCATAATCTGGATTTTTGAAATTACGAGTAGCTTAATAATTGTTTTTGTAATTATTATGATAAAATCTATGTAGATCTAGTTCTCACTAAAATACACATGCATTAAAAAAATACTACCGTTAGTTTTGTTGAATTCGTAGTGTATTCGAAGTGTAAAAGTAAGGTTTTTCATTAAAAACAAATAAAAATGAATAACTTGTCGGTCGGAAGAAATCATTTGAGTTGGGTGTTGAGGATTGCGTGAGGGCCATTAAATTAGTTGAAGAAGGAAGAAGTCTTACGTTGCACAACTGTTAAGAGTGGACCATTCCACACTATCAAGAGTGATCAAACGATTCCAGGATAATGGACAGTATCATCGTCGTGCTGGTAGTGGGAGAAATCGATGTAAAACACTCGCTGAGGATAGATATATTAAATTAATTTGCTTGAGAAAACGGTTCGTAACTGGACGTAGCATCAAATCAGACCTAATCGGATCCCGAGATGCACCCATTAGTGAAAGGACCGTGCGTCGACGAATCGAGGAATCCAATTTGACTGCAATAAGGCCAGCCTTATGTCCAGAGTTATCTACAGTACACCGCAGAGCTCGTTTAACATTTGCTCTCGAACATGATAACTGTCGGATGAGAGTTTATCGTCGGCCAGGTGAGCATTTCGCATCGGCATGTATTATTTCTAAACGTGCTTTCGGCGGAGGTTCTATTATGGTTTGGGGTGTAATATCACTTACTGCAAGAACACCATCTACCGGTACCATGACTGCAATAAGATACATCGATGAGTGTTTGGAACCTCATGTGATGCCCTTTGCACCATTTATCAAAGATGAATTCATGTTTATGCATGAAAATGCTCGTCCACACGTCATCGAACATATGTGGGACATAATCGGGAGACTAATTTGTGAACTCAATGTATCATTTTCTTCGCCACAAGAACTGATCAACGCCGTTATTCAGGCTTGGGAACAAATTCCTCAAGATACTGTGGCCAATTTGATAAATTCAATGCCAGAGAGAGCAAAATGTGTTATAAATGCAAGAGGAGGTAGCATGTTATAAATGCAAGAGGAGGAATCCCACTGTGGATATCCCAGTATCGCAAACAAGTACGAGAATGGGCAATTCGGTCAGAAATTTAATGATAGAAAACTTACGTATTTAATATTTCAAAATATATTTCGTGAATAACTTTATATAAAAATAAAATAAAATTATCAATAAATGTTATTTTCTATTAATTTGAGCATAAGCTCTTTTTGCCCGACCAGTTCTCGGTCTTGCAGATCTAACTACCGCCTAGCCAAATTGTTGGCTGTTTCCAACTTTTCCATTTTTCTTTATATCTTTCCGCAGTTTCCTTGCGTTAAGCGGCAACAGCTTCAGCCACAGTTTTTTTCCGTCGATTTGCGCTTGGAGCAACAAAACATTCCTCTTCTTGGGTATTATTGGCATCTTCAAGAGGCATAGCTACATATCTAGGCGATGAGGCCATCTCCTCGCTGTACTTAAAATTAATGTGCACTTTTTCACTATTGCCCGCTTTTGGGAGTCCATATAATTTAGATATTTTTGCTTTAATTTCCATTTGCGAATTTCCATTTGCAGTGCAGTGAAAACAAAATTTTGCTCGCGAGGAGTATTACTAATTCTTGTAAAGGATTGCGAGCTTCGAATTCCGCCTTTCAACGACTTTATGTACTTTGTACGCGTTTATTAACGCAAATATCGCGTTATGGTACCAAACCACTTTTTCACGATATTGAGACTTTTAAAAATTTCTGAATCCCTGTTACCTTTTGGAATAAATGATGTCAATCACAAATCCTTAGAATATCTAATATCTAAGTATCTGACTTAACTATTATATGTAGGAATGTTAAAAATTTGTACTATAGCATTATCAACAGAAATTAAGTAAAAAATAATTGTTGTTCCATGATGCTCAAATATGGATGTCAGTAAATAATCTCTGAAAATAACAATCAATACTCAAAGAGAATTAGAATGAGCGTTGTTGGTTCAGATTTCAATAATTTTTTTTCAGAAATCAAAATAAAACTAATATGTTGACAACAAACTATTTTTCAGTAACATGCACAGCATCTAACTTTTCCATATTTTTGGTTTTTCGTCATGAAATGCACAATTATAAAATAATTAAAACATAATAAAATAAATAAAATTAATACGAAACTAATCTAAATTTTAAAATTGTGTATTACCAATGTCTTACTTTCAGCTCGGCCATTAGGTTAATTGTACTAAACGATATCGTATTATGATACCTACACTGCTACCTGCTACCATCCGATGATCGTAAAAACTTAATAAAAATTTATTGAAGAACGGAAATGACAGACCTCTAATCAAAAAACACTCGCGACTTATGTTTTATGATTGCCAAAATGATATTAAAAGTATCAGTGTTGCCATGAATTTTGTGTTGCAGCGTAAATATTCAGAGCGGATCTAAAGCGCTCTATAATTATGTTTGAAATTTGGGCTACTTGGATTAAGTTAATATTATTAAAGAATTTTTATTTTGTTTATTAAATTGACTTTCTTATAAACAAAGAACGCCCTAAGGTGATACTTTTATTAGTGAAAAAAATCAAAATATACTATTATAGCCCCACTTGCTCAAACCTTCGACGCTCCGCATCGTAAATGCCGATTAACTTATTTCTCGGGCTATGTATAATACACTTGGGTGCAAAAAAATCGCATATTGCTCAATTTTCCACAAAAAATCAAAAATATCCAAAAAACAATCCAATATTTGTTTAATTTTTTAACGCAGATTCAAAGTCTATTTCAATACCTATCGAGTGGTAACTTTTTTTGTATTTATACGAGCCACCAAACTGATTTTTGGAGGAAAACATCTGAGGTACACGTTTTTGTGAATTTTTTAGCATGAAAATTAGGGGTAAAATCGTAATAAAACATGGAAATAAACAAAAAAAAAACAGTTTGATTAATAAGAAGTATTCCCTCCTCTCGCCCGAATGACAGCTTCCATTCGATGCTGCATTGATTTCATCAAAGTTTTCACAAAATCTTGAGGTATCGCCTCTCATTCCTCTAACTCGTCCCATAAATGTTCGATGGGATTGAGCTCCGGGCTTCAAGCTGGCCACTCCATAACAGGCACATCCACCTCTTGAAGGTATTGGTATACTACGCCAACCGTATACGGTCTCGCGTTATCCTGCATAAACAGAAAATTTTCCCCAATAAACCCGGCAAAAGGTAAGACGTACTCCTCGAGTACTTCGTACCGTTGAGAATTTATTCCTCTTGATCGACAGCCAGTATTGGCTCGTGTGATGAATACGAGATCTGTCTTCGCCTCTAATGATATGCCTCCCCAGAACATCCAAGATCCATCGCCATACGAGATATGTTGTTCAATCCAACATTGCGCATATCGCTCTCCTTGTCTTCTGTATACTCTTCCGCGTCCATCGGTACCATGTAAACACATCCTGCACTCATCAGAGAAGCTGTCCATTCTTCTTCTGTCCAATTCAAATGCTCTCGAGCGAACTCAGGACGTACTCGTCGGTAGGCTGCGGTCAATTTCGGCCTGTTTTCTGGTCTGTGTGCAGTCAGATTAACTTCTCGAAGTCGGCTTCTAACTGTCCACCGACTGACTTCGACTTCACGAACATCTGGGAGCTGCCGTTCCAGTTGAACTGCATTCACAGAGCGATTTCGCAACGAAGGTGTTACAAGAAAGCGGTCATCACGCTGTGCTGTAGCACGAGATCGGCCAGATCCTTGTCGCCGTCTGAAGCCACCAGTTTCCTAATACCTCTGCCACACTCGATGAACGGAGAATCGGCTCAGATGGTAGAGCCATTTCACTTTGGTGCTGCCCCGCATAAATTAGTGCAACCACTTGTGCGGCTACCTCTGGTGAGGTATCCATTTCTTTGCTCCAGTCGAAGACGTAATCAATAGGGGATCGTTTAGGCTAAGCGTTGATATGCGAACGATCACACTTACGAACGAGATATTTCATGGCATGCTACTTTATTAATCTTCTTGAATTATTTTTAGAATTTAATTTGAAAGCCTGCTAATGCATTTGACAAGAAATCACTTTGTTGGCATGATACAAGTACAAAAAAGGTACCACTAGATAGGTATTGAAATAAACTTTGAATCTGCATTGAAAAAAAATTAAACAAATATTGGATTGTTTTTTGATATTTTTGAACTTTTGTGGAAAATTGAGCAATGTGCGATTTTTTGCAACCAAGTGTTGTATACTTCTCAACCTTGGTATATTCGCTTAATCAACTATTTCAGGAAAAACTGTTAACTGGTCTTATGATTAAGTGCTTATGCGAAGACATGGCCGGATGCTTAAATACTTAACGTAAATCGTAACGTTTGCGAACATGGAAAATGACTTTCCGATTAGTAAGGCACTATACTTTTTCTACGACCATGTATATTTCTTATAACAATATGCTCATTTTAAATTGTGATAGTTTATATTGCGGAAAATTATGGATGAACCAAAAAATGTCTACTATTGTTGCAGAAATGTTATATATTTCGTTTTATTTAAGAGTAACATGTCATTTTAACGGTGACATTTTCATAAATCCTTATAGTAAATATTTGTTTTGTATGTTTTGGTTTATTCAGTTAAAAGTTACCCCGTGTTCAATGTGAATGAGATTAAGAGGAGATTGGATTAATTTGAAAACTCTATTGAAGATGTCCATTTGTCTGAAAAATTATTAAAAAAAACGATGTAATTACGAAATAAGTAGAGCAAGACAAGTATAAAAGAAGCCATCACATTGCTGAAACGGCAACATTCATTATTAAACACTTTTAAGACATTCAGAAACCTGGGTTTGAGTATCACAAAATCTTTTATAGTGAACAATTTAATGAATCGAGTTTCCATTTCGAAATCTCGATTATCTCTCTGGGCTACTCGCGCTCTCAGTTGCCATAATAATTAACTAATTACATTTCAAAACTATGTATTTTTATTATTAAATTAGTAGAAGAAAATTCTCTCATTCCTTAATTTAAAATTATGTATCCAAAATTATTGATTAATGTTTATCTCGCAAATGTCTCCTTCTTCTGATAACTATAATCGTAAATATTTTTTTTTCAAGCTGAAAAATCTAAAATATTAAATTGCTATTGATTAAAGAATTATATACAAAACTGGTTATTGTTCTTGCTATATTGGACAACATTCATCTTTTAAACATCATATTATCCATATTGCATGATACACTAAAAATGATGATGATTTTTAGTACCAGATTCGACAATAGTCAGGCGTTGGCAATTTTTTGTTTCGTATTTTATAATTAATTGCCAAACAATACGGGATACATGCACGTTTATTTCAGCAGTACTTTTTGACTGCACATAATCGACTGTAAAATTATACGCGATTCGTATTAAAATGAATCGCTCTCCCTGTACGAGCAACGTATCTGCAACAATATGGTATTTTTCATTTATCCCATTAAAACAAAACAAAATATTTTTTTTTTCAATTACACGAAGCCTCATTTAGTACAATTTTTATTTCTGTTTACTTCAATCAAGATAAGTCAGAAAAATTTATATACACACAAAAAAGTAATAATAATAATGATATATTTAAGTAGAAACTATAAATAAATCACTTTAACAAAAAGTAAAATAAAAAGAAAAGTAAATAATTTAAGAGAAGATGAAAAACAAAAATGTGTATATAATAATGACAAAGTTATATTATGGCAACGGCATTCATAAGACAAACAACAACAATTTCATACTATGTAATACTTGTGAGGAAAATAAAATGTCTATTTTCAAAAATAAAACTATTAATCAACATTAAAATTTATGAATTAGTTAAATAATTTCTGTAGTTTTATGTTAGTCATGGTTTTATGATATAATATTTGTTAGAGAACTTTAGGGATTATGGGAAGGAACGTGGGTTGAAAATATGACCAGCTAGGTATCTACGTGTATTAAAAATATTTAGAATTTTCTACTTGTTCAAAATAAAATGAAACGTGTTTATACGTTACACTTTCAAAATAAATTGATTCGATTACATAAAGCTTAATAAAATTGGAAATGACTACGGTATTAGTTCAATGTCGATTTATTGGCAATATTTGGGAAAACACTAGAAATGTGAGTGGGATACGTTTCCGTCCATTTATATTAATTAGTTTTCAATGAATATTTGTCAGTTTTCATTTTCGTTCATGATCATTTGTCGAATTTTTAACTTTTGTAAGATAAACAGTTTAAATTAAATTAAAATTGAATTAAAATGTTTATTAGAAATAATTACATACTCGTGTTTGCAAATTTTGAAAATTAAACGAAATAGTTTTAATTGTGAGATTCTTTCAAATGTATTTGTGTTTAGGTCAATCGACAAGCACAGAAATTTATAATCATTTTACTGAAGTGGCTCGAACGTCTCCACATTTTTATGCAAAAGTAAATGTTCTTCATCTGTTCACGATCAATTTATTTTTAGGGGCCTGTTGCCTATCTGCTTTCAATCCTAGCCTAGAACGATTGGTCTCCTATGATTGAAAAAATATGTGGTTCATTTAGAACATTAAAAATATTGTTTAATTGTAGCTGAAGTAAAACTAGTAATCTGGCTATTTGAACAAGTTTATAAGTTCATAAGTAACACTGTAAAAATATTTCAATTTGATTTATGTTACTTAGGTTACCTACCTTACCTAGTTTCTTTAAAAATATTTTGAAAACTAAAATATTATCCTTTAACACGTATTTCTTTGTTCAACATTTCCGTGAGGTTCTAAGTGGTGTCAATGTAAAAGAAACTCGGATAGTAATATTTTGTTGGTTATATAATCGAAATTGTATTGTGCAAAACTGATGAAACTGAGATTAAATCAACCTTTATTGATCGTTAAAAAACATAACTATAACCAATCTGATCGCTTAATAAAATTTGACCAAATTCGGTTTGGATGTGGAATTAAAAGTTTCCAAATAATATTTTGTCAAGTTTCTAATAATTATGATGAATTGGACAAGGTAACTTTTAGCGAATTCCAATCAAATGCAACATGCCAAATATAATTGTGGGACAGCTTTCAAACTCAATTGTATGAAAGAATTAAAATTACAAAATTCATTCGGGTTTCAATTCTGGAAAATCATCTTTATTGTTGTATGCTCCATGCCAACCTGCACACTGACATGAGAGATGGGTATGCGCTGAATTCTGCATGGTGTTTGCATTCTATATTCCCCAATTTAACTTGGTCATTTTTTAACCGATGCTGGAATGGAATATAGGGGTATATCCTCTATCCGGTCGCAAGTTAATTATTTGCGATCAGAAATATTGTTACTAGATTTATTTTGCCATGCCAATTCTCACATGTTTTTTAAATTTAAATTTGTTTTGCGGTTGTTAAGCAGATAAAGACTGCGACCTCGGAAAATTGGGACAGTCTTTTCGTGGATTTCTACTTTACAATCGCAAAACAAATATAAATTTAAAAAAATGTATCAATTGGCATGACAAAATAAATCTAGTAGCCATATTTCGCCTCGTAATTAAATAATTTGCGACCCCCATATTCGGTTTGCTAATGAAATTAAGACTGCGGTCCAATTCGTGACTTATTTTGTGGAGACTGACTTATTTAAAGTCTACAATAAGCCTCCTGTCGGCTAGACTTATTGTAAACTTGTTTGACTTTTATGCGAGGCTTGCATCCAAACTGGTAATTCATCAAAATAATTATTACAAGTTTCCAATAAGTCTATTCGACAGGAGGCTTTTGTAGACTTTCAAATAAGTCAGTCTCCATAAAATGAGTCACGAATTGGATCGCAGTCTGAGTATTTTCAATGCGAACGCCGATTACTGAAAAATTAATTTAATTACTGAATTTGAAGATTTATTTATTAGAAATGTAGAAAATTATTAGAAATTGATGTACTGATTTTACTATTAGTTGATATTTTTTTAATCGCTTTCATTACAAATTTTTCTGGATAAATGTCCCTGCTTTTGTTGAAGTGAAGTACTCGTTTATTCATTTTTCCACGTTAGTGTATAGGTTGATATAGTTACTAATAAAATAATTAATTAATTGCCCATAAAAGACCATCAAATCCATTGGATAGGATTAAGAAATACTGACCGTTAACTTTCACCCGTTTCTTTGATATCGGCATGAATTTTGAGTTTTTTTTATTTAGTTTTTCAGATGGGCTATAACGGCTTATATATAAAAATGTATAATTATTACTTATTAAATCATAAATTCTCTTTGTTTGTATTAAGTGCATTAAAGTTTCCACACACCAGTTCCCCGTGGGCTTCCACGTTAACTCAAATTGTTTTCTGGTTGTAATAATTCCAGCCGAATAATTTAAGAATGTGTGTATTTGGCTTCTAAACCTGTGTTACGCAATCTTTAGAAAATACTTTTTAGATTTTCTAAATGTTTTGTCAGAAATTTAATTTTGTCAATATTGACTAATTTATATTTGTAAATATTGAATGTGTGAGATCTTCTGAAATGTGTCTTGTTTTTGGTTAAGCAACAACATAAATAATTAATATTTATTTATTAGAATAGTCTACAAATCTATCTTGAAAATTAAAACCTGAAAACATTTAAAAAACACTGAAACTAATATCTACAAAAACATATACGATAAAAAAATAGAAATTATTTCCAGATTGGGGCACAATACTACTTGTGCCTACATTGTTTGAATGTCATGGAGATCTCTCGTCCACCGCTTAATTAAACCAAACGTTAAATTTGTGCTTTGTAAAACACATATTTTGAACTAAGACTTTAATTTCGACTACTCTTTGTAAAAGTATGCCATTGATAGGATAGTGCTGTGAACATGATTTACTTTCCTATGGAATGTTACATCGCCATATCCAGTATTCTGTAAATTCATGTTTGAACATCCAGATCTTAGCATGATGTACTATTTCGGTTATGCCATTAATGAAAGCGATGAAAATCCAAGGGCTAAGATAACATCCTTGTTTTACCTCTGAATTAGCTTGAATTAATTTCGATCTCTTACTTCTCAGTTCAATATAATGAATTCGGTCTGTTAAATATGATTTAAAGGATGCTACAAATTGGTTGGAGAAGCCAAATTTGAATCATCGCTCTAAAATTTTGAAATGGCTGATGGAATCGAAGGCTTTAGCAAAATCTGTATAAACGACGTCAACTTGCTTACGTTTTTCCATTTCCTTGATTGTGTTACTGGCAAATTCTATGAGGTTTTTTGATGATGATCGTTTTGATCATCATTTATTGATCATTTTGATAAATTTCAATAAAAAATAGGCTGCTATATGGCTATTATGGTTGGCACCTAGTAAAATTAAATGTTACCGCTTTATTAGTGATCTCATAGAAATTTTATTGATTTTTTATCAGGAAGTCCGACCGGAAAATCCAATTGTTTCAAAAATTTTCAATGGACAGACACGAAAAGTTCAAAAATTGGTCAAAGTTGGCTTAGATATTTTGTTGAAAACATAAATAAATGAAAATTTAATGCAAAAATTGTATCCGATAATTATTAGCCGAACAATTATGAATCCGTTTAAATTTTCCGATCGTATTTCATGGTCCCGCCCCAGATTTGGGAAATATAATTCATATTTAGTATCTGCGAAAAAGACTACCAGTTGCTGTAAATTAAAATGATTTTATTGAGATAAATATCAAAATTTGTGTAAAATTATTTATAAATTCATATACATCAAGTGATTTAACACAAAAACGTGTGATGTTCCAATTTGTTTCCATTGTCCAGTCAACTAACCATTGCTTGGATTAAATTAGCGTGCCATCATGAAAATATCACAAAAGGCAGCACAAAATGGTAAAGAGATGAGAACAGCCTATTGCCTCCACTACTATGCTTCATCTAGTAGCCCCATGTCTTGCATAAGACTCAATGAATTAGTTAGTGCGTGTTTCAATTGGTTTAAATGCCGCATAAAAAGTTAAAAAGTTAAAAAAACAATCGTGGTAATTTTTTTTTAACTTTTTATCTGTTTCAATTGGTTAAAATTTTGACATTGGCATGGTTGCTTATTTTATGTGTAATTATGAACGTATACAGCAGATTTAAATATGAAAATATGTAAAATAAATTTACATGTATATTAGTTAATTATGGTCAGCTTACATCTAAATCATTACGATTTTTCTCAAAATTTGTACATGACAAATTTCTGTTTACAAACAAATATTTTTGTCAGCCAAATATTTTCCACATACAAATTTTATCAGCTCTTGAAGCAGATAAAAAGTTTGACATTTTTATTCACCACAATTTTTAACTTTTTAACTTTTTATGCGGCATTTAAACCAATTGAAACATGCACTTAGTCAATCATTCGAAACTCAATAAAGAAATTTTACGACTATGTAGCGCCATAGAATAAATAAATTAAATAAATTATCACTGAAACGAGCGGAACCAGTGACCACAAACAAAATTGAGAAAAAAATTTAAACATTATTTGTATGCTTGTTGTGTTTAACCCGGTTAGGCTTTTTTGTTATGAATGTACGAAAATTGGTGTCGAAAAACCGATAATTACCTTTGCGAGTATATGTCAATAATTTGGCATTTCCAGTCCTTTCCATTTATAACCATATGTCATATGTTAAAATTTTTTTTTTTCAATGAATTTTTAACGATCTCGCTATTTTAAATAATTATATCGTTCTCTTTATTACCTAAAGCGAATTCCTACAAATTATCAAAAATTCCAACTTACTTGTCTCTCCGATAAATTAATTGACCTATGAATTCTGAGAATTTTAAAATTATGAAGAAAGACGGAAATTCGAAAAATTCCTCCCAAATTCATTTGGTCATATTGAGGAGAACCGTTGGATACTTTGACCAGGCAGACAGAGCTACACGAAGGCACAGCCTCATCTCATGCTTAGTGATCAACTTTTCTTTAAAATAATTTATAAATAGACATTACCGTTTCGAAAACAACGTTTAGTTTTATGAATTTTGTGGCAAAACTAAGTTTAATTGTTTTTTGTGTTTTATCATTCTTCTCCTTGCTTAACTTTTTAAAACAATTGCAATAATTTAAAAACCACCCAAGCGGTAAAATAAATTAACTAAAAAAATAAATAAACAAAAAATCACTTGGACATCCCAAGTTTTGGAAGATTTAGTATGAAGTTCCACTCCGAATAGCCAATCCATTCTTAGTGAGAGAGACCAAAGTGATCTCTGGTACATATTATCTACAAATTTTAGTCGTTCCTATGCGATGATAAAAATTTTTGGTTTTGTATGTTGATATCATGTGCGACGTTAAAGATACAAAATTTAGTGATATTTTGTTTGGAACTTCAACTTATATTGGTGAACGTAAATTTATCGGCAATATCTAAACGGCTGTTACCACGAACATACAATTGGTTTCAATTTGTTCATATTATCTTAAACTTATAGATATAATTTGTTTTCCTCATATGCTATATTCCTTTGCAGTTTATTTACAGCTTTGTAGCCCTTATTCTTAAATGTTTTAACTGACACGTGAAACAACTTGTTCAATGCGCATATCCACACTAGAGTAACTTGTATCCGGTAACTTCTTCGTTTCTTTCTCCTTTATCAATAAAATTTATTTATTTTACAGGTAAAAAGGAAAGAAACGAAGAAGTTACCGTTAGAAGTTAGTAGAAGAGGTTCATGTGAAAATAGACATGTTGCGCAAGGAAATAAAGTTTAAAAAAATAATTTTTGATAAAAAAAAATTAGTAATGCATGCTTTTTTGAATTACAAGAAATAATTTAGTCAAGCAAATGAGCTATTATAAAAGAGTAGACATGACCGATGGTTCTTTTATTTAGGCGCTTTAATTAAACTATTTTATGACATATTATTGTTTCACTTTAACATTTTTGTCTTTCATGAAAACATCATACAAAACAGAATTTAACAAGTAGGCATGAAATTATGATCAAAAAAGTATGACTTGTTTTATGTGTTATTCACGAGCGTGAATGTATATTTACATAAAATATCACAGAATTGGATCATTTTTTACACGTAAACGATAAACGTGTCCAATTTTAAGTAAATTAAACAAATTTTAAATTATTTCTATCCTAATTGTGAGAAAGAAATATTCATTTATTACACTGAAACCAAAATTCTTCAAGGTATTAAAAATTTTAATTAACTCAATACCACAAAACACTGATAAATATCGGTATTCAAATCATTTGTAATTAACTGAAAAACAGTAATATCTAGGCACTCCTACACAAATCGTTCGCACAACAATACAATGAACATAAAGTAGAAAAATATTCGCCAACTAACGAAATATTTAGAAATCTGATCCAAATTATTAGATTACAAAAAATGTTGTTATCCAACGATCGTTAATAACATTTTTTTGTTGAATTTTTTATGAATATTTATCAAACTTGAAATATTTTCAGTATAATCATAATGAATTATAATTAGACGTGATTTTGTAATTAATATCATATTTAATTAAAATTTACTGTTGTATTATAATATTTATATTTGCACATATTTAAATAAAAATAAAATTTAAAATGATTATTAGGATATAAATTGTGCATAAAAATACCAATGCCAAAACTATAAAAATAAATGTTTATGAATATAAATTAAAATTTTAGTTTGGTGTCATTAACATAATACAGCCTGCATTTTTAAAAGGCGTTAAATTTTAATTATAAAACTAATTAAAAATATTTGTTTTTCGTGTTACTGATCAGATGTGTTATCATCTGATCGTTTTAAAAATTAGGCGGCCGTAATCCCTTGAGACGGAAATTTTGAACAATAACCCATACCTTTAAAAGATTAACATCTTTAGAATTTTTGTAGATATCTGTAGAGGGATTATCTTCCTAGAATTTGTTTAAATTGCATAATTGTCTACCATAAATCGAAACCATTGCTTTTTAAATCCAAACAAAGCAAAATGCAAGTGTTGCTTATTTTCATTTTTACCAATAAAAAGGGGAATTGTAGATCAATAGCTCTCAGGGGATAGGGACGTTACCAGCTGAGTTGTATCAGCTGACGTTGTTTCCGACTAAAACTTCACGAAAAATTTCATACCACAACTACTTAAACAACTCTTAAAAATCCCAAGTGAAAATTGTGTGTGCGTATAATTAAAACCAAAAACATTTAGACGAAATTACAAAATAAGACCTGAAAAAATCCACCCAATAAAAAATGTAAATGTTTGAAAAGTTATATCTATTTTGAATCAAATTGAAAATATAAAAATTATTTTAAAAATAATTTTTAAATTAAATATAATCAGTTCTTCTTTGACTTATTAAGCAAACTAAAGCAAAAACGCATTTTACATTTTAATTAAACTCACTAGTCTTGATTTTACACTAATATCATCTACGTAAGTTCTAATTCTAAATCAATAAAAAAATCTTTAGCAGTTTGCACATTAAGGAAGCGTTCGATATTAGTTTATACGCTGAACGGTATCCAGATCGCCGGCACTTTGAAACAGATCTATTCACTCATTTACCAAATAAGCTCCACATTACCGGAACTAGCAAATAGGAAATTCAACAAGACACTCAAGAGCAAATTGTTGCAGATATACTACCTAAAGTGTCACAAGACCCACACACACCAACTCGTTCCAGCCATAACACATATAATTGCTAAAGAAATTATCAGCGAATGATTTTATGAACAAAATTCAATCTTTTCATTGGGGAGTGAATACGAATTGAAGAAAGTTCAAACTTGGTTTAACTTGTTCTGTGGATAGACGAAGCTACATTTAAATAAATGTAATGTAATCAAGCATAACTTACATTATTGGAGCAACGTAAATCCACACTAAATGCGTACTGTTGATAATCAACATCGATGGAGTGTAAATGTTTGGGCTGAAATATTAGCTCGCATAAAATTTGGGGATTTTTTAATTTAATATTTCCCTAATTTATTAGAAGGCATTTTGTTGCTAGAAAGACAACCACATGTAAAATCAGTTGAATAGTGTACTTATTCGTTTTGGAAGAGCTTCTCGGAAACAGTTTTATTTAATGTTTCAGATAAAATCGATCGGAAGAGGTGGCTCTACTTCTTTTCCCGCACGTTCCGTTTTTATTTAATTTTAACAGTACCAACATTAAAAATTTGCCTAATGAATCGAAAAACAATTAAATTTATTTAAAACCATAAAAATAACAAATTTTGCCTATTTTGCATCGTTTTCAAGATAAAAGCGTTAAACTCAACCTGTGAGTAACGGGCACGATCTAAGTAATGTTCAAACAAACGAAAACCATGATGGCTCCTCAACCAACAGAATAATAGTTTAGATTTAGGTAGCTGGTAATCGATCTTACTGTTTTTTATGTTACATCTATTCACGATAATCTCAGAGTCTTGTCATAGTTTTGGAATGGCGCACAAGTTATCATTAATATCCAAACAATTGGTTTTTAATGGAATACTGTCGAGAGACAAGCTTCTCTGCAATTCCGAGACATTTGAGCGCGGGCCAAAGGGTTTGGCGATGGATGCTGTCATATGTCTGTTAAAAGTCTATATAAGGCTGGCGAGAGATTATATCGTATCAGCAACATTTTTCCAGATCAGATATATTCTCAAAGTGGTTGATTACACGCAGTGGTTGATCGGTAGGTGCGAAAACCACATTGGTAGTAACCGTTGATATTTTTGGCAAGGGGGATGGTTTGGACAAGCACCACACCAGCACTTTGTAGGCGGTGTTTAACAGAGCTATGCTACGATAATTTTTACATTTAATACGGTCGCCTTTTTTATGCGGCGGACGTATCAGTGCGGTCATATATGACAGGTGAGCATATATGACATTGGACTCGCTCACTGTGAAAATTATAATACCAAATATTATATGCGGTGATTTCGAGTCGCCAAGCGACACGCATGTGACGATCAGTCGCTCACTGCGACAATCATAATACCAAAATAGAATTATAGTGACGACTCTTCACCCGGTCACGAGTAAGTGAGATTCATAATAGACCTATTATTCCGCGGGAAATTGTTCCTGGTCCCAGATCGTAAAGATAAGTCCATGCAGATTAGATGCTAGAGTATCTCCTTGGTATTGTGATAATTTTACGGGGATTCCGTCGAGATCGGGTCACAGAGTGCCTTCGTCGTCCCGATTTAAAAGAGTCAATTTAAAAAAAATAAATAAGAAAGTAGGATTGCCATACTAAGAGAATATCAACCACGGTTGTTCTCAACTCTCCATTCGTATTTTTGATCGCCGTTGGAATGGAATCTTGGATGGAAGTCCTTAGTAAGATTTCTGGCATTTTCAAAGCAGTTTCTTGAAATTTCGTTTTCCGCTTGGAAGCTGATGTTTTCGATACAGGTACTCATATGTTCGCGCCGGAGGTATTTGGTCGCATCTTTCCTGGTGCGGAGATTTCGTTTATTTTTGACGATATCACGGAACTGATCTTCGAACCAATCATTAAGCGATCTTGGTGGTCTTCTTCAATTAGATCATATTTTCTGCTACTGTTTGAGGCTGACAGGATAACTAGGCACTGCTCCTAGATGTTTGGTAGAGTTTCGTAGTGTTCGTTTTTTCCTGGTTAGATGTTCTGTGATAGGTAATTGGTATCTTTGTAGAGTCTTCATTTATTAGTGCATCGTTAAATGTGCATAATTTGCAATTATGATCACTGCCCATGTCGGTACCTCTACATAAGATCTAACGCCTGTTGTTCTGGGAGATTAACGCTTTACGATCATGACGTGACCAATTTGGGATTCCCTTTTTCCCATCATTCGATCGCCCCGTTACTTTGTGGATTTTATTATGTTAGAAGAACGCTCAAGATTCGAGTAGGTTTTACATTATATCCAATTCCGGAACGCGTTGGACGTTGTTGTTACTCAGCTGATGCAAGCTGTACGGACCAGTATGTGATGTGGTGTTCTCGCTCCTACCAATTTTTGAGTTGAAATCCCAAACTATAATTTTGATATCATAGTACAGTGTGTTACTCAGGATGTCTTTCAACTCAATAAATAATAAATCTTGGACTTCATCTGATTAGTCTTCGGTGGGCGCATGAACATGGACAATCGTGATATTGAATTTCTTTATGAAGAGTCTAACCATGAATATCCGCATGTTGCTCAGACGAAAGTCGATGATATACTGATGCACTCATCGCTACGAATTCTACTATACACAAGCCAAACATATCACTCGGTGGTGACTTCACCACTGGAAGTTATGCACCACCAAAACATTTTTGTTTGACTCAAAAAAGTCATAAAAAAACAAAAATCGGAAAATAGGCAACCGAAAATTTAAACCTACAAATCATCTTGGTGATTTGTAGGTTTAAATTTTCGGTTGTCTATTTTCCGATTTTTGTTTTTTTATGCAAGCGTTTGGAAAAAGGGTATTTTTTCTAAAAAATTTACTGTTGCGTTTTTTGTTTTGCGCAGTGTATATAATGACCTTTTAATGAAGAAAAAATGATAAATAAACCCGATAGATTGAAGCAAATATAAAAACGTTATCTCAAACGAGATAGGCCGCCCGTGGACTGAAAGATTAAATCATTAAAATAAAAAAATTCTGAATACACCGGTAAACAATGCGGTTATTATATACAATTGAAATTTGGTCGGTTTATCGTATATACGTTTGTATATTTTTTTTATTTACAATCAACCTTTTATACATAATATATGCATATCATGATAACAATGAAATCATTTATCAAGAATTTGAATGTTTATATTATACGTACATCAAAAATCCATATTTAAATAACTAAACATCTATTAACAATTTTTTTTAGGATTATTTATTTACACAAAATCATGAATTTATTTATTCTTTTTTTTACAACATTTTAACTTTATAAAAGGTTATTTCATTTTATGATTTTGGGATTGCCTTTGCCTGTCGTATAAATATAAAAAATATGTATTACGAACAAATAAAACAAAATATTAGTTTCCATTCAATTTTCAATATAAATTTTTAAAAAATAATAAATATTCAATATTTATAAAACACTCAGTCGATGTGTGGAATGAAAGAAAAAACAACAAAAAAAAATTATTAGTTTTAGAATTAAAATGACAAACAAGATTAGATAAATGCAAGACAGTTTATTTTTTTTGTTCATTCAATTTCCATTAAAAAAATATAATAATATAAATTTAATTACATAATTTATTATGGTCATAAAACTCCAATTAAATTATATCAGAGAGAACAATTTTTATTTCGAAACCAAAATAAAAAAAAAATTAAATAAATTATAAACAGAATAATAATTGGATAAAAACTGTAACTAAATTAAAAATCTTTTTTAATGCGACAATTAAAATATTTTTAAAATTAAAACGAAATTTATGATTGTATTTTTGTTTTAATTAAAAAACAGATAAACATACTCGTACAAATTTCTGTTGTTTTTGTTTCTTTTAAATTAGTTTTTCGAAAGCTAAAAAGTATGCATAAATACTATACCGTTCAATAATAAAATTTACGTTCAATGTAACTGAATTTAGTACAATAAACAATGGCATCTGTTTTCGACAGCCATATAGACATAAAATAATCTAATATTTAACAATACTCGTAAAGTACATAATTTAATTGAAAATACACTCGTAAATTTAATATTGTATACGAATGTGTAGTTGCTGCTGTTGTGGGTTACTTTTGTCTGTCTGATATGTGTTTTATTATCTTACATTTATTATATTAATAAGACTTATTAAAATCATATCTTTGTAGAATAATGAGAGTACGATTTACTGTTTAGGGTCGTACTTACTATTTAGGGTACACAAAAAATTATGTCACATTTATCAAACCTGTAATAATTTTTTATAACTGATAATGAGTTCCGGATTGTCGCTATGTAGCGATAGTCGTTAATAAAAGTATACAGGGGTCCCTGTGGCACTATTCTTGCTTTCCCTCGTAATAGGGCAAAAATCTTTTCATAGCACTTTTGTATAAATTGAATTTCTGGCCTACTGCGGGAGTACTTTGGTTAAATGTTTTCGAAATAAAGTTAAATGGAAACATATTTTCCCTATAAAAATTTTTTGGATCAAAAATTTCCCAATTAATTTCGTTTTGAAAATTTTTCCACTAAATTTATTCCTTCAGTAGGCTAGAAAAATACAGTTTGGGCAAAAATCCTATGAAAATATTATTCCCTAGAGATTTCCGAAAATATTTTTGTAAAAAACTGTTTTGGAAGAAAAGTGTCCCAATTAACTTCGTTTTGAAAATTTTTCCACTAAACTTAATTCTTCAGTAGGCCAGAAAAATACAGTTTGGGCAAAAATGCTATGAAAATATTATTCCCAATTCCCAGGGTAAGCCAGAATAGCGCCACTGGTGCACCGAACCCTCGGTTAAAGTTCGTTGAGTTGGAAATTGTTTTGAAATTAATTTCCTTTTAATTTGTAGGTATTGCACATTGTGCATACATTAGTCAGAAATTACCGTCAAAACCAAATTCTACTTTTACTTAAGTAAGTCCAGCGTAAACTCTCATTGACATATAGTATCTACATTATATAAGAAAAACTAGCAAAGAGTGTGTTGGTTACACTACAACCCTACTGGAAGGTAATCGATCAACTCATCGATGAATTCATGATGAATCTTTCAGTGAGGTCTCATATGAACTAAATTCATTTATATATTTAATGATCTAACGAATGGTGTTCATAAGGAATTTACAGCATAGCACATCGATGAATTCATCGACGTCTTTCGCACTGAAGTTATTTAGATAGTAATAAAGCAGTTCCGGTCCAGACTGAAATTCATGGAATTAGCCTATATCTCTTAGCCTATAATCTGTATGCATGTAATCTGATAAGGTACATTTGAATGGTACCATATGATGTGTAATTAGTAAAATGTAGTTTTGATTTTTAGATAATACACTTTTTCAAGTTACTTCTGGTGCAGGTACACGTATAGAATTATTTATATTGTGTTATGTTCTTAAAATAACATGCCATAAATAAACTTAAAAGTTAGTAAAAGGAAATTAAAATTATGTTTTCAATCACTTGCAAAAATTTTACTAGAATGAAATAATGAATTTTAGGAAGTAGTTCATTAGTTTACTCAGCAGGTAGACCAAAGCATAATGCTTATTTCTCACTGAGAGAAAAATAATTACAACATATCTTTTGATTATGGTTATGGTTGATGATTGATGTTAATGCTGGTTGATTGTGTTTCTTTTGTTGCATATTTTTGCGCCTCGTAATGGTAAGTTTATTTTCAACTATTACATATAACCCTTTTCCTGCCTGCGATCACAATTGTGTACGTTACAAAAGAGAAACTTGAAAAAAACAAAAACAATTAAAAACTATTGTTATTTACATAAACAATTGTGTATGGTGGACTTAAACTTAAGAAAACAAAAATTGTCTGGCCGGAAAAGGAATATAGCGTTTCCACTTGATATCCTGCAAATATTAGAATTTTTAGGATCAAGTATTCTTGAAAAATGATTCTGATAATTTCCTTTGTGGTTAATTTTTTTTGTATTGCGAATTGTCCTTATTAATTTAGTAATGTGTTTAATCCCAAGCACATATTACTGTTGCAAC
This sequence comes from Nephrotoma flavescens, assembly GCA_932526605.1. NCBI lineage: Eukaryota > Metazoa > Arthropoda > Insecta > Diptera > Tipulidae > Nephrotoma > Nephrotoma flavescens. The sequence continues at coordinate 86,655,245 of OW052222.1, read as the reverse complement.
GCTGTCGTAATTTTGGTAGTAAATTTTAGGTTTTAATATAAAATTATTGTTAAATGTGTAAATGCAAATTTATGGTAAAATTGTTGAGCCATACATTTTACCATTCGGTTTATAGTACACTGATTCACATGAATGTGTTGTTCGACTCCAATTTCGAAGTTTGAATCCGCCATATGACCTGTTCAAACTCAATATTTGTTCATATGGAACGTACGGCAGTTTCATTATTAATTTTATTGTTAATTTTTTATTTATTTTTTTTAAATTGACTTATTTTGTTGTGTAAAAGTTATTACAATGCTAGTTTTAATTACCATAATTTTTATTTGCGATATGCAAAAAAACAATTATTATAACTTTAATTTAATTCGTGTACAATAACAACAGAGCGACACTCAGAGTCTGGGAATCTAAGCTTGTCGGTTATCTACTGAGTTGATGAACAGCAACATTATATTGTTGTGACTGCAATTTTTACTAAAACTTTTGCACGGTTTATCCTCAAAGGTATTGTTTTCGAAGAGTACACTAAGCAATCAATATTGTCGATTGCTGTTGTGTATTTGGTGTTATTGCGGACACATATGCTCCGCTCAATATTACTTATAACTACGTTAATAATTGAAATATATGTTGTATTATAATGTAATAAAGGTCGGCTCACTGTCATATAATTATCTTCCATAAAACATCCATTTACGACACTTTTATCATTATTTTAATTTTTTTAATTTCAATTCTTGTATTAAATTATATATTTACGTTACACAAAAGAAATTATCATATGACCTAAAATGTCATTCATCAATAAAACAACAAAAACAAATTAACGGTTGAAACTAAAAATTATTTATAATTTCATTATTATGAACTCGTATGAACATACATATTTAAATTTTTAGGTTTCAATTACAATATATTATGGAGGTGGTAGGTAAAATCAATAATTTATTTTGTTATATCGTTAATATTATAAAAGGTAAATTTTAAAAATCAAATCAAACGTTGAAATTAATCTATTTCACTATACGAATATACTATTATATTACACATACGTGTACAAATTAAATTTAATTAACCGGCCTGTTTAAAATATGTATATTCAAGGTAAATTAAACGAAACACACAAAAAACTTTTTTCATTATATTCGAATTTAATCAAAAACTTAATTATTTTAATTTATGAAAAAAAAAATTTTAGAGAAGGCTAAATTTTAATTTTGATGGTATCAATTTAACTAATTCAAATAATTAATTTTTCAATGGAAATAATTGGGTTTGGGACGCCGCTATTATAATTTGATTATTTATATAATTATGTTTTCAGGTACTGACGTGAAGTATAAGTGTTTCCATCGTGCATAATAAACAGTTTATTTTCAATCATTTAATTAATATTTTTATTTCAATTATTTAGGAGTACCAAGCAACATACAGTTTTGCGAAATCAATAAAAGTTTTATTAGACAATGGGGCCTAAAATGGTCGTTTTTATATTATTCTAGTGGAAATAGCGGTTTAGCACTGACAAAACGATTGATCGAAAACGACAATCCACTGAAAACAATAATTCACCGAGCACACCAAACAACGAAAATGACAAGCATCAATAATAACAAATCGCCAAAAACGACAATTCACCGAACATACATCATAAATGATGAAGTGTAGAAAACTATTTAATCGGATAATGGCCAACAAAGATGAAGGCCAACAATTTTATTAGCGTAAAAAAATATCACAAATGAAACAAACAAAAAAAATCTCAAAATCCGAACACAAAATCTCAAAAAATAAAAATATCGAATTAAACCCATAATTTACTGAAAATAAAACCAAATGAGCCGAAATCTGCGCGCGCAGATTCGGACTCTTTCGTTCTATTTTCGGATGATTCGAAAAAATTAAATCATTAGATAATTTTTATTAAGATATTTTTTTAAAATATAAAATATATGTAGTCTATTATGTAGACTTATATTTCATTTTCATATTTTCATTTAATAGACTTAAATAAATATAAAATTAAATGCAAATTTTGGATTTTTTTTTTTGAGATTAATTTTTTCGTCCAAACAATCAAAAATTTACAAAAGGTGATTTGGGATTTTTCGGAATAATTATTTTTGGCAATTTGAAATTTGAGAAACAGCCTACTAGTAAGTTTTTGATGTAGCCAAAAACATCATTTTGGCAATAAAATATTCGGGAATACGATGGTATTCCCATTTAATCAACAAAAATTGTCAATAAAAATTTGAAAAGAAAATAATTTTTTTTGTCGAATTTATTATTGAATTTCGTCTAAGATGTGAAATTTTTAATTTGAACGCCCAAGATTTAAATATCACTCCTTAGGCGAAATTCAATCACAAATTACTATAGTGAATGGTCGCTCTCTCCCCGAACGGGTCTGAATTATTTGACTGTTTGCGAAAATATTGAAACGAACAAATGATAATCTAACGAAAAAAATGATCGAAAAACAAATAATCTAAAATCAAAATATGTAATGGCATTTCTCTCATTGAATTTATGATCGGACTTCGTAGCTTTATTTTTAAGAGTACTTAAATTCGTTGGTAACTTAAGAGGGTAGGACTACCGCTGCCAAGCCTCCGGTTTTTTAATTTTGGTTCTGATAACATCGAAACGCAAATGTTGAAAGATAAAATGTCGAAAAAAATCGATAAAATATCGCTAAATAAGTCGCTATTAAGACTATTTTACCATAGAGGAAGAATTTTAATATTTAACAATTTAATTGTTTTAATATTTGAATAAAAAAAATGAGGTATTATCATTGTTTGATTATTCTTATCCAACCGTCATGGTTGCACTAATCGCGTTTTTTTAAATGTGGGTTGTTGTGTAACAATACTGATTTGTAGCATTCGCAATCTAATTAATGTTTTGGCCTTGGTCCTTTTTCCACATTTTGTTCTGCCTCAAACGCGATTGACGTCGTATGGTGCGGCCCGGGTCTATATTGAATTTTTTTCGCGGTTAGCACGATTGTAATGTGCACACCAAATTGGAAGCTTTGCTTGTCATGTGGAGAACTGATCCATTAGAAGTTGTCAAATCAAACACTTGAATCACTTGAGGTTTATATTAGAGAATTGAGCAACTAAAATGGATTTGTAGTAATTTACAGACCATCTTGTTCTAAGGGGTAGAATCCCTTAAGTTTTCATCTGCTAATATAAAAAGGTACGTTATTTATTCCCTACTTTCAACATAAATTATAAATAATAAATTTATTTGTTATGTTGTTTTTGTGGAAATACAGGAGATAGACCTAAGCAAAAGTATAGGTAAACGTGAAGACGATTGAGTAAAATATTCGAATGTTTAACTTTGCTGAAAGAATATTTTCATTCCAACGATAACAGTCCATTTAAGTTCACAAATTTACATTCAAAATTGAATTAATTTTATAACTTTTTATTGTATCGCAGTTAATTAAATTGTGTAGAGCTTATTTAATTCTAAAATAAAACTATAAACTAAAATATCAAAACTTGCAATTAATTATTAAAAATATCCAAACGAAACCCTTTTACACATTCAAGTAATGTTATACAATTATACATTTTATCTTCAAAAAAATTTGGTGAATGTGAATTTACTAAAACATCACGATATCCAATATATATCTAGACTTTTACGATAATTTTTTTCATTTGTAAAGGTTATCACTTTTAAACATTCCAACTTATCTTGGTTTTTAGAGAATTAGGGCAAAGGAATGAATTGCAATGAGTCCTAATTTTGGGAAAGTTCATTTAGGATTTTTCGGGTCGAACGATTTTTAATAAAAGTTAGTGAGATGGTTTTTCGAGTGCTAAGAATCGATTATATTATTACCAAAATTATTTTAATGTTTTATATACAGAATTTAAGCAACTGATACTTGTGTCAACTTTGTGTAGTCTCAATTTTTCACGGTATACAATTGGAAATTAACGTACCAATTATGAAATGTTTAGAGTTAATGGCACAACAAACTAGCAATTCAACCATCTTTGGCCGAGCAAGGCCCGGTGCTCCAGGGGCTTTATACAGGGTTTCCCAGTAACAGGTTTCATTTTGAATAGCCTATGCTATTTCGGCAGCTGTCAATTTTGAAGCTGTCATCTTTTGACATTTGACAAGTAAAAACTGCGCCATTACTAAAAATTGCTATAATCACTACCAAAATCGTGAAAATTTTGAGGTCGCACAGTTCGCAAAACTAAAGCACTTTTGGGTAGTCGTGAAGCACTTTCTCGGCCGGCAATAGTGAAACTGGTGCAAAAATTTGAGCTGTTGGGACAATTTAATGATGTGAAGAATTTAAACCGTGTGCATCGCTCAAGAACAACTGAGAATATTGCTGCTATAACCCGTAGTGTTGACGAAAACCCCAGGTTTGTCGATCTTTGGATTAAACATTCCACAAACGACATTACACCATATTTTGCATAAAAACTTAGGTCTTAATGCTTTTAAAGTTCAGTCAACACAAGAACTCAAGCCGGTCGATCACCATAAACGTCGTATCTTCGCTGATTGGGTCCTTTAAACTCATCAAAATGATCCAGCTTTTCATCGAAAAATCATCTTCAGTGAAGAGGCTCATTTTCACCTCAAAGGCTACGTTAACAAGCATAATTGTCGCATTTGGGGCTTAGAAAATGGTTGTTGAAACGCCTCTCCATCTACAACGTGTCACTGTTTGGTGCGGTTTTTGAGCTGGCGGTGTGTTTGGACCTTACTTATTCGAAAATGACGCTGGTGCAACTGTTACAGTAAATGGATTGCGCTACGGGGCTATGATTAATGATTTTTTATGGCCGGAATTGGAAGATATTGATATGCACGACGTTTATTTTCAGCAAGCAACGAAACAATCGCAATTTTGCAAGAAAAGTTTCCTGACGTGTTATTTCTCGAAGAGGTGATCACAATTGGCCACCGATATCTTGTGATTTAACACCTTTAGAATTTTTTCTTTGGGGCCACGTGAAAGATAAGGTCTATGCCAATGTTCCACAATCAATTCAAGACCTTCAAGATGAAATTCGTGAAGTTATCGAGGACATACAGCCGCAAATGTGCGAATTGGTCTTGGAAAAATTCATGAAAAGGATATGGTGTTGGAAGCGTAGCCGTGGCGGCCATTTAGCTGATATCATTTTCAAATGTTAATGGCATACCTTCCTTTTTCTTTACAATGAAATAAACATTCATTGATTTCTCTTAAAAAATACTCGTTTTTTTAATATCAAAATGAAACCTTTTATTAGAAAACCTTTATATGAAATGAATATAACTGTGACAAACAAGTCGAAAAAATTCCGATTGGGTTTACGGTATCTTGACAGTGGTGAAAAACAGGGAAATGACAGTGGTGGAAAATAGTTAATTCTAGCAATTCAGTAGATAATATCGCTACTGAGGCTGCGATATACAAGAAGCCCATTGAACATCAACCATACGACGAGAAAATCTAGTGGATATCAGATGATATCCACACTAGAAGTTTTGAGATAAACACTAGAAGTTTTGAGATAAACCTTGGAATTTGCATCAATTCCGGCGGAAACCATTTATTTGATAGTATTTCCGCGAACTTAAGCAATAAAATTTAACATTAAAATAAACAACACAAACAAAACTAGCTGTTTTTATTTAGAAACAAAATTAAAAGACTATCTTACACATTTTTAGAATATTATCGGTTTCAAGCTTCAACTCAACAAACTCTGAGTATTGCATTAACATTTTCTAAAACAAAATGCACCGAATCGACCTATTGCTGAATGCTCGAACAACATCACAACCCGAGATAAAAAAATCATGATTTTTTCACCATAAGTAGTGAAATTTGTTTTAACCTATAAAAAATAATTAAATAATATGAAACAACCACAAAATTTGCGTTAAAATTGATATGGTACCAAGCTCAACAAAATTAAAAACCATTTTATTTCTAAAATATTGCAATTATAGGGGTTAGGACAGAAAAATTTGCCATGTTATACTATAAATATGTATACTGAAAAAAAAAATTGGTCGTACTCAATGCATTATAAGGTGAAAATGACTAATTCGTATAAAAAATAAAATAATTTATTATTTTATTTAATTTTATGATGAATGTGTTTAAACGCACAAATATTGATGATTCTGAACGAATTCGACAATTATTAAAGAAAAGATAAAAAGTGGACAAAGTCGGTTAGGAAGACTGTAAAGTGAAGTTGTGTGAAATAGCCGATACCGTAAATATGTCAGAAGGCAATGCATAAACTATTTTGAATGAACTGTTGTCCATGAGAAATACAGGAACGCGCTAACTATTTAATCATAACAAACAGAATATTTGCATCAGTGTGTGACAGCTAACTCTGAGTGCACTGCAAACGGCGAAAGACATCCGAAGCGGCCAAAAATGCAAATGTCGCTCGGTAAGGTTTTGGCCTCCGTATTTTGGGATGCGCAAGGTATTTTATTCGTGGATTACCTTGAGAAAAGAAAGACCATCAACAATGAGAATATTACGTGGCTGTACGAAATGTCAAAAAGTTAGCTTACTTTTATGGTACCTGATAAAAATGCAGTGGAAAATGTGTTGAAACAGAGACTTCTATATTCTAATACGAAAAGTACCAATTTCACTAGCTAAAGTGCGTGCAAAGTAAAATTCAACGGTGAAATTTTCATTTTAGTTTTTGCTTGTGTCTGTTTAAGGCTAACTAGTATGCAGTTGTCATGAAACGAAATTTTGACCGGTCTCCAAAATTAACCAGATAAATTATTCCATAAAAAGTTAGTTGGTCGACTTTCGTAAAATTGTAACGCAGATAGCTTCTTTCAAATACTCGACATTCTCAAATCTACTTTAATCGTTTTTTTCAAATTTGTTTGCAAGTTTTCTATTATTTCTTTCCCTACTAAGGGAAAAATTTCGACTGGGTAAATCGATGTGGAATTATTCCCTTAGTAGGGAAATAAACAATAGAAAACTTGCATATAAATTTGAAAAAACAATTAAAATAGTCGGCGAAAAATTCGAATAATATAAAGAAATTTAAAGCAAAAGCTGTTTTGCTTTCGCAAAGCCGATTAGCTTTAATGTTAGAGGCCAATTTTGGTTTCAGCAATATTTGTTTATGAATTTCCAGTAACGAAAATATTTGTTCATCATAGTTGGCGAATTTATCAGTAGTAATTAAAGTAGAGTTGGCTTTTACATAAAACTAAAAAAAAAATGATTTTCATAAAACCGATTCAGATTACAATTACTATTGACAAAAAAGCCCACTATGATGAACAATTATTTTCCATTACTGGAAATTCAAAACAAATATTGCTGAAAGCAAAATTTGCCTCTAACATTAAAGCGCGCTTTAAAGCTTTGCGAAAGCAAAACAGCTAAATTATATTCCACATGTGGAAATTTCATCCGATTTCAAGAATACGCGCCCTCGACAGAAAAACGCAACAAATTTTCTCTTTTCAAAAGGCAAAATAAAAGGTTGGGGAAAAATAAATTCATTATTTGTACGTTTATTTTGGTGCTTTATTTAATATGGCTACGATCATTCGTTTTGGCTCAAATATGCACTAATTTTTTCAATAACTAGTTTTCGTTTAGAAGGCAATTTCATTATGCCGCTTTTCCAAAACGCCTTGTAAATATTAGCAAAAAACTGAGATAGCCAGTTTTCAAAAGCCCTTCTTGGTGTTTTTTTTACATCACCAAGAGCGTTTTCCATGTTCAAAAAGAAATGATAATCGCTTGGTACCAGGTTTGGACTATATGGTGGATGCATAATAACCTCCTATCCAAGCTCCCGAAACTTCTGTCTGGTCATCATTTGCGTGTGAGGCCTGGTGTTGTCCTGTTGGAATACGACACTTCTCCTATTGACTAATTCTAGCCGCTTCTGGTGAATTGGTGGGTAGACTGTTTTATGGTCGATCTTCAGCTCCTGAACGATGCTACGACAGCTCAAATGCAGGTCTACTTCGATAATTTTCAGTATTCTATCGACATTTTCGATGATAGGCCCTCCAGTACTTGGTGCATTTTTGATATCGAAATTCTCGGAACAGAATCGACGAAACCAAAATGGTGCGTGATTGGCTTGTCAGTTTCGGGACCATAGACACCATTCACAATTTCCGGCGCTCCTGCATTATCGAAGCAAAATTGTAAAATATCGCGAATTTTCTAATTGTTTACCTCCATCCTCGACACGCTATAACTCACAACTGAATCGTTCAGTCAAAGCAATTTTTCCATGCTTTGACTTTTAGTACTTGAATTTTAGTACTTGAATCCATCTTTCCAACAAGTATAAGTATGGCGTTATCGATAAATACATCACCAGATATATGTCACTAAACCCATCTAGTGAAAAATAATGGATATCTCTTTCCCCAACGCATTATCTTAATCCTAAAGAAGCTGCTATGCAAAAGGTAAATTGGTAAGTTAAGTTAAAAGTTCTGTGAAAATGGGTAAAACCTCGAGAAGGATCAAGTTTCAGTGTTGCAAAAGAAAATGTAATACTGAATTTACATATGGCGACCAGCTTGCAATATTTAATCAATATTGGGACTTTTTATAATTTAATAATTTACGTTATGCGTTTATGACTGGTATGGTTGTCTGTATTGTTTTTATAAAATAAATTGAACCGCTTGGAACCATACTTGCGCCTTATAAGCGTGGCAGCCAAGAAGTAGTCAAATTGATCAAAAAAATTATTGTTACTAAGGCCCTTTCTTAAACACCGACTTACTTCAAACTTATTGACTTATTTAACGCCATCTTGAATAAGTCGGTCAAGCCGTCCCAAACGATTTTGCTGACTTATTTTGACAGGTATAGCAAACAACAAATGTTTTAAGAATTTGTTATTTAATAGAATAAAAAAAATTAAAATGAACAAAAAATAATTTATTTTAATGAATTATTTAATAAATAAAAATGTGTCTTGAGTTATTAAAACACGATGAAAATTTATTATTGTAGCTGGAGATGCGCGAAATGCGCAAGCTACAATTTTTTATGCAAACTACACCTCTATTAATCCTCTTTATATCTCTAAAATCTATTAATTATATTAATTTATTAACACAATATTGTATTAATAGTTCTTAATTAAGTGGAATATCATTAATGTTTGAAAATTATTGATAATATTTGATAATTTGTTGAATTTTTCATGTTTACCTTAATATAATTGTTATATTTAGTAAAAGTAAAGTAAATTTATTCTACTACATATAAATACACTTGATTGATAGATTTAAAAAAAAAAAAATTATCATTAAAGAAAGATTTGCATTTTATTATCTTAATAAATTATAAAAATTTTATTACGAAAATATTCGAAGTAGCGCCTTACCGCATTGTTTTATGTCGCCCACATTCCACATGTTGCACACTTATAACCATATACATTTTATTATAATGCATATTGGTAACGGTTAGTTACTGCCATGTCTAAAAAATTCAATTATAAGTAAATTACGATACGATAAATAATTTTGCTGTAATAAATTGTATTTATGTACACTCCACAAATATGTGTATACACTTGCGATGGAACAATCATAATTACATTTTTGTGCTGCTCTAACCATTAAAAATGCATTAGATGTAATTTCAGTCGGTTGTATTATAATCGTAATGACGCCAGCTATAATAATTATATCGCACGGTCAAAAATTTTATACGGTTTTCAAGAAATTAATGCTTTAATCTTATCATTATTAAATTTGATAGAGGGTTTCATATTAGGTAATACGATTTATTATACGTCTAATGTCTTCTAATGGACTTGGGTAGCGAATAGTAAATTAGTAAAACTTCACGGATGATCGTTTAAAATAGCTATATCTTTGTTGTTGTTAATTATATTCAGCCAAACATTATTTTAACACTCGTTTTCAAAATTTAAATTAAGATTTTGTTGTTGCTATTATTTTAAAATTAATTAAATACACGTTTACAAAATTACCACCATATTTACTTTGAAAACCTTGTTAATTAAATAAAATTCTGTGTTCTTAGAATTCTTTGTTTTTGTGAGTGTCATTAAATTTAATATGAATGGTTTTAGAAACAGTTTATACATTTTTATAGCGCACACAAACTTTAGATATTTTTTGTTCTTAATTGCGGAAACGCTGGTATAAATATACGATAGTAATTATACAGTTGGGTCTGTATGTGGATGTACATATATCGTTTTTAGGTTTTATATGCTGCAATATACCCAAAATGATTTTTATTTTTGATTACTTTTGCGGTTTGACGTTGGAGATGAGGTTTTTTGTCGGTTTACCAAAATTTTGTTAAATATAACCAACCAAATATAAAAATTTGATGACATTTTCGTTTTAACAAGAGTTTCATTCAAAGTTTTATAACATTGTGATATGATCAAAATTAGGTTTCGCTGAAATAACTTGTAAATAATTTTATTGTAAAATGAACGAAATTCGTATGTTCGAAATTTAGGTCAGGAAAATTACAAAACACATAAATGTTAGTATTACAGTTTTTTAACAAGTCAAATGCATCTTTTGTTCATATAACTAATTCAAGTAATGTGTGTGACGCCGCATCAGCTAGACGTTTATAATTATATTGACATTACTGTGCTAATTATTCTAATAAATAAATACATACTGATTGATGTACAATCATATTAGAAATGTTTTGGTTTGGTCACAAATTTCTATTGAATACATTAGCATATTAAACTCTCACATACCACCGGATGACTAAAATCCACCAAAAACCTGACGTTGATTTTACTGAAAAATAACCGTACGATTATAATTTTGTGGCGAATATTTTTTTACAGAAAGCTAAATTAATTCTCGAATTCTGGAGAAAATTCGCTTCAACCAACTTACCAATTGGAATGGGTACATAGGAGTTTTACTTTGAAGAAATAATCGGAGAGAAATGATAAGAGAAGCTCCTCTATTAGCTTGGAATTCTCTTTATCTCGTAAATATTTAAATTTAGTAATGGTTTAGTAATGGTATTAATTTGCTAGTTTAAGAGTATAATCAAATGTCAAATAGTATAAATATAGGACACTGCCTTGTAAAATCTTGTTCCAAATTTTTTTTCTATAAGACAAGAGTGAAGTTAGGTGTTTTAGTACAAGTTCTAGAAATGTTGCATAGTTCACCGTTCTCAATACTGGAAGTTCCTAATTAAAAATCTAAAGTCCATCATGGTTGGTTTCATCAGCCATCTACAATGAAAATGCTTTCATGATTCTGTTGTCGTATTTTTTGGTTACCGGCGGTAACTACATGCCGCCCCGTTTAAGTGTATAGAACATGTCATTATGTTCGATTCTAATACATGGGAATTATTTACGATGTAATTGTTGAGCCCTCAAGTGGTGAATCAACTACAGGACGAAGACGGGCAATACATTATGGAAGGTTTGGCAAGCGATTTTCAGGGCGGTATGTTGTACCATCGAATCGAAATTCAAAAAAAGTCGAATGGCGGTATGTTGCATCATTTTCGAATCACGACAAATGATAAAGTTTCATCATTTAAAACCAAAGTAATAATAAATGTCGCTGACATTTCATTCTAAAAAAAGTATTGCAAAATTAAAAAACGACAAAAGTCGAAAATGTTACAACTTTCACTTTTTCGATTCGACTTTTTTAGAATTTCGACTTTTTCCGATTCAAAGTGATTGTACAACATACCGCCCTCGGTCGGTGGTTTTGGATTTCTCATTTTGAATCAGACACATACCAAAACTTAACCGTAAATCAAAACTTAACCGTCTGCTACTAACAGCAATGGGATTCACCTTTATAATCGTATCTTTACGACATGGATTTTCATGCGATTGAAACTCCCGGGATATTCAGAGCCATCAGGCGGTACGTACACCAAAACAAAAGTTGTACTCTGGGGATTTTTATCTGTAAGCATATAGAATAAAACGAATTTTTAACTCTAAAATGTATTTAATTAAGTAAAAAATAATTATCATTATTACAATAAACTACAAAATATATCTTTATATACTTACTTGGAAGTTGGCGACACCTTGACAACCAAAAATCATGAACAGCTTGATTACTTCGAATATTTTTTCGAAGTTCGAAAGAAACGACAAAAGTGGCACCGTTCCAAAAAATCTAATTACGACAGGATAAGAGAAAAAAAGAACACGTCTTTCTTACATATAAGTTATTTAATATATGGTATAATACTGATGAAAGAACCTATGTTTGTCCAAACGCTAGCGGTGTCTCTCATTTTCTTATTTTTCATGATGAATCATTAAAAATGTGTACATGCATAAATATGTACACATTTTTAATGATTTTCACTTAAATATGGTTCACATCATGATTCCCATGCTTTCTCAATTAACTGTCAGTCCCTGTCAAAACCTGGAGTTTTAGGTTTCATCGTTTTTTCTGTATCGACGATTCTGACCTTGTCGATATCAGCAATTTTATTCTGTGCCCCAAATCCAAACATAAAACTTCTTTCTAAACTTCACCTTTAACAGGTGCATTCCTCTTAGGACAATTTCGTTTAAGATCAAACCACCGCCTTGGATGCTCCATGATATTTATACCGCCACTAAATTTAACATAAGTAAATACAGGCCATGAAAAGGTGTTCTATTTGTAAAAAAAAATTATGTTAGTTTAGACGTACCCCTTCCTCTTAATGATTTAGGGTTAAATATTCCAAGTTTAAGTCTCCAAGATGTAAAAAATTAATTAGCATTAGTTGTAAGCCAAATGTCTTTCCAATTATTTCTCTTGATGATTTAAGTAAATCGTTTTAGCTAAGTAAAGATTTTTTTCTTTCGGTTTCCAAATATTTTTTATATATGCATATAATTAATGTAGTTATTATAAATCCACCAGTGGTTTAGCCAATTAGTTCATAAGTTTAATTTCATAAGTTTTTGGGATAGTGTTTTAAATTAAATTGAGGCACAAAACTTTTTCACAACCCTTCTGCTTTATTTAATTCTTCTGACGATATTTGACGTCATGTTTGAGAGAATTAAATTCTCTCACTTTGTTTAATTTTTATTTTAAAAAGTTCAAATTTTTTGCTGATTTAGTAACTATGTTTCTAATTGCTTGCAACAGCTTTTTTTAACAAATCCCTCTCTGAGTTCTACCTTTTACTTCTTCCGTGGCTCCCGTTATTGTTCAAGTGAATGTTTCTCTCTTGTATTCTGCCACACATTCCTCATCTTAGGTTGTTTTATTTGACATACTTCGTAACAATATGGATATTTTGCAAAGAGATTTCAATGCTTATACTACATTTATTTTTGGAATTAAGAAGTACGACCATGTTTCTCGATTTTTCAGTGTTGTTTTAGGGTGTACATTGAAAACAATCAACGAGTGCCGCATTTCTCTTAACATTTTCCAACTTCTTTAAACTAAGCAGGCTTCTTATTTGTTTAATAAATTGTTATTTGCTAGGCTTTTCAAAACTACGATTAATTTTCCACGTAAGTCAACTGACCTTTGTTGATTCAAGAAGAACTTTCAAATTTCTGTTTTCTAAATATCATACAAATCCAAATATAATAATATTTCTCGGGTGTTCGGAATTGGAATGGTGATTTGACACAACACTGTGGGAAATTCAGAACTAGGTTAAAGATATTAAAAAAATCAATGGATTTGTATATACTCGTATATGAATTTAATATGAAACTTAGTCTGTATTCCAAACGAAAAAAATACCGCATAAAAAATTAAAAAGTTAAATTTTTGACATTATATTCACCACAAAAATTTTAACTGGTCGCGGTGCAGTTAAAAATTTGAATCATTATATTCGTTTGTTTTGTTCATAACAAAATGGAAAACAACAATCGGGATCAAAATTTTAACTTTTTAACTAGTTGCATTTGGAACAGCAAATCGGTTAAAAAATGAGGCAAGTTAAATATTTCTTACCACAGTTAAAATATTTAACTTTTTAACTATTTGGATCACAGACTTATACGTACAATTGTACCATTAAAAAATTCTATCAAACTGAAAACATGCATCAGCTGTACTAGCAGGCACTGACTTTCACTGATAGTTATCCCAATTACGTGAGATCACACAAAACATTCCTTTCTGAAAATTTTCAACTTTCTGTTGGGATGATACTTAATTTTTACGGTCTGTCAGGACGGTATTTGGAGAACTTAGGTATCTATATACGTTCTCGTTGATGTTATTAATGTCAGATAAGTAAAGTTAATTAACGATGATGTCTCGAAACATACTTGGACAAGAGTATTGCTGTGTGTTATGCCCTAAAACATTAGATAGTTAATGTTTTGTTCTTAAATTGTATTTAACTTTAAAAAAAATGAACTAATTTATAGCATAACACTAATATCCGAAAGCACGAGTATAAAAATTGCACATTTAGCATTGACAAAAATGTTAATGGTTTTCTGTTATAAAAACAATTTTACATTCAATTCTCAAAAGGTAAATAATTATAAGTGTTCTCGCGAATAAATAGTAACCACGACTGAAAATATAAAAAAAACTACATAAATTATTGCTATGTAAAGCTAAAGTAAATTGTTTCACCTTTTAAACTAATGAATTTAAATAAATGTTTAACTTAATATGTTTCTACAGAAATATCCACATTTAGAAAGTTGTTGTGTGTTATCGCGCCTCGAATTGAATTTCGATTAATGTAAAAAAAATCGATTTTAAATTATAAATTCACAGTCAAATTAAATACCTGGTTTTTTAAATTATACATTTAAATGATATTTGTAAAATTTATAATAATATAAGAAGATTCATTACATGATTTTAGTTTCTGGTTGGTTCGTTGTTTAATTTTATTTGTGACTGGCATTCACCTGAAATTACTGGGATAGTTTGCGCTTATTCGAATGTGTATAATGTATGTGAACATGATGTCAAATCAATTATAATCACGATTTGTAGGAATTTTAACAAGGCTAGGGTAAATTGTTTTAATAACGAAACAAGTTTGGGACATACATTATTTACATTGAATATTAATCGTTTGACTAGTATCGAGTGTACATATTTTATGGTTACATATACACAAATCAAGATAATATTGATAAAATCTAAATATAAAGCAAGTTTATTTCTTATTTGATTAATTAAAATTAGTTAGATAAAGCAAAATACACGAACTGTAATTTTGGGTCTGCAGAAATAAAATAACGGAATAACAGTGCGATATTGTCAAAACACCTAAATAAATGCTTAACATTTACTTCTTTGTGTGGTGTAGGAAATGTATGTGTACTCAAGCACGATATGCGGACGGCTATTCTTTCACATTTCAAAATGCCCTTTTAAAGAAAAATTAAAGTGTGGTACATGAAACATCAAATTTTTATTTCATTTGCGATTTGTATGTATATCAATTAATTTGTGTTTCTGCACTAAATAAAGCAAATACTACAAAATTCATTCAGTTCAATTTTTTGTAAAATTTAATTATAAATTATAAACTTAGTTGGTACAATTGATTGATTAGTCCGAATAAATGCCCCATTTTCGCAGTACATCCTAAATCAAAAGAAAAACAAATGAGATAGTTTTATAAATTTATTTATTTTATTAAACAGAATAGACAAATTTTTAAACTTAACGATAACATTAACAATCGGCGTATATTAAATGGCACAACGACTTTGATTATACAACTCACTCAAAGGAATTACTACGGCGGGAGTTCTAAACTTCATATAAAGCATATTAAAACAAAGTATTTCGATCAAGGTTGCATAGAAAATTGGTTTGTTTTCATGAATGGTAGCGACTGCAAACTGAATTGTAAGAAAATAAAAGGAATTTCCAATGCAACCTTATGAGCGGTAATCGAATAATCAACATAGTTTGTCCTTCTGTTACTGCAAATTATGAGACTATTACTATAAAATATATTTCGAAGTAGCTTATAATGTGTGCCTGACACCGTACAAGAAAATTAAAAAAATACTAAAAGAAAATTATAAATAAAATCATATACATACATAAATAAATTATAGCTAAATTGTATTATGTAAGATAGTGTCACAACCTAAAAAATAAAATTAATCAACCAATGAATGGTAGAAACGCTTCATACCGGATAACTGGATAAAATTTAAGGTACCAATTTTTTTTATTATAATTGCTAAATTTAAAGAAATAATAGTACAATCGTTAACTAAATAAAATGTTTCATATTAATATAATCTATCAAAATAATTAATATGGTGTGCCAACTAATAATTAAAATGTGAGGGGTGATACTGGGTTATTTAAACTGAGTTGTAGTGCTCAGTTAAACTGAGCAGGTAGTGCGTTGTCAAAAAATACTGTTTTTTATTAAACCTGAATAATTTTACTCTGCCACTGCGTTTTTATTTGTGAAACCGTGTATACTCGATTCTTCAAATTTTACTCTGAAATGAATGTCAGTGTATGAAGAGTGTGCAAAGTAAAAGAAAAACAATTTAATACTCTATGCACACCGGATTAGTTGACTCTGCACAACCATCGCTCGGTGTACAAGACACGGGCTAACTCTGCTCGCTCGGGTTGAATTATAAAACAGACCCAGTGTCGTTTCGGATAGTGGAATATGGTCTGCGTACGTCTTCGCGTATAACGTGAAATATCAAGAAAATCTTTTACAAATGTATTGCACGAGTTGTAGTAATGATCAGCGCTTTTCAATATTCCATGAGTTTTAGTTTATTTGAGGAAGTCTGACGAGACATTAGTGCTGCCTAAAATATACTCATTGGAAAAATTTCTGTTGGCGAACAAATTGAGTTCGGTTTGAGTTTTCCAGACCGATTAGTCTACTCGCCACAGGCTATCACACGTTCTTCAGTTAGTGCTTATTTCATGAAAGAATGCTAATTCATTATTCGACCAAAATTTCCATTTAAAACGTTTTCAATGTTATTTATCTATTTGTAAAGAGAGTTTCTCATTTTTTACCTTAAATTGATTTATCATTATTAAATTTTTTACAAAATTACTTTATTGCTTTAGTGTAAAATAGTTATGAACAACTTTTTCTTAGCGGGCAGAGGGCATTCATAAAAACACTCTTATTGAAGCCTAATAGTGTAGCCTATATCACCAAACGATAAATTGGTGTAATAAACTTTTACAATTTTTGATGACTGAAGAATATTTATTTACCAACATAGTCCAATTATATAAATTTGACGAAAGCTTTAAGGCCAAGAATATAAATTTCTTGTTGCCGTACTAATTACACTGTTATGTGCTACACAGTTGAAAAAATATGCATTACATATAGGTCCGGCGCAAGCTTGCATTACAAACTAATGCACAAGTTGCATTATATCAGATATTAATGCTAATTGTATTAATTTCTATTGGTATAGGTTACATTAAACTTTAACGGTATATTTTGTTTAAATTGATACAAGTTATATTAAATTTTTACATCACATTGCATAAAAAAATGAATTAAAATATCTATTTTTGTCGTAAGTGACATTAAAATTGTATAGGCCAGTACTTTAACAGTAAAGTACACTACATAAGAAATTCCCAAATACATAATTGTATTAACACTTATATTATTTTGTATTAAAACTAAAAGTATAAGGCAAATTCCACAGATTCCAGTTTTTTACTTCCAATCGATTGACGTAAATCAACTGACGTACTTACACAGCAAATATATGAAAAATATTTTAAGCTTATATTAAAAGTATACACAATGCCTTAGCATTGAGTGTATAATTACACGCATTAGTACACGCTTATAATTCGCTAAAAAATATTTAACCCCAAATTATATAGAAAATAATGCGGTAATTTTTGACGCAACTGCATCATAACTATTTTTTTTTGAATGCATGCTTTGCATCAGAATGTGATACACGATATGATACACGATGCAAGGGTTGCATTATAAATTGCAGCAAAATTTCTGTGTGTACCATTATTTAGAAAACTAATTTCCAATGAAAAAGGAATTAAGTCAAACTGAATTCAAATTTAGCTTGTGATCATCAATTTAACTCAATAACTTTTTTTTGAGCTCTAGACCGCGATAAATTCGAGATTAATTTGTAATTGTTTTTATTTATAATAAAATATTCACTTAAATTTAACTGAAGTTAGTTAAAGTTGTTGTTATAAATTCTAAACTTCTCAGTATTTTCCCTATATTTTGTTGCGGTCTCGACTCGAACACCATATTTCAAAAAACGCAGCTAATGACAATATATTTAAATTAAAATACATTTGGCTTGGGACTGGATTTTGCACACAGCACAGCAGGTCCCGTTTCTCAGCGGCGTTCACTTAAAATCGAAAAAAAATTTATTGATGCGTGTCGTTATTCGCTCTCCTTTATGTTTTCTACCATGGTATTTAGCGAGAAATGGTCGATAATATTTTCTGATCGATTATCTCATATTTACACGTCGATTGCGGATCGAAAACTGCATATAAAAACAAATTTTTAAAACATAGTATCATAGAAATTCCTATGGATTTTCATAAAATTAGTAAAATACAATTTGTTTTAGATTCGCAATTTTCTTATTGCGTTTGTACGGGGAATCATAAAAAACGTTTTGTATGGAAATCAGTACAAATTTTCTTGGCTATACTTTCATTAGAGCGCATTCGATTCGCTCCCGCGAATTCTATAATCGAAGTGTTAAATAAAAAAATATAGTAATTTAAAATACATATTTATTCTTATAAATAAAGTTTTTTGCTAAAAATAATAAACTTTGAATAATTTGAATTGCTTTGTAAAATAGGCGATTTGATATTATGTGTTTCGATATTACGTGTTATCATTCATTTTGTAACATGGAAATGCGTGTATCATAAAATATTTTATTGCTTTACGTCATTTAGTTTTGTGTTTATACATTTTAAAATTATTTCTTTGCTAGCATTGTCTCGACCAAACAATCTTTTTTTAAAACCTGTCGTCTGGTCAGACTGTGATCGTCTGGTCAGGCAGTGATCAAAATGTAAAAACAGTTGAATTATATTAAATGCATTATTATTCGTTAAGCACTTCAAAATCTCGGGTTATTGTATACATGCGAATTGAGTTTTTTTTTATGAAATAGTGGTTCTTCAGGATAATAGCCAGAATATTTGTTTGAACGAAGTGAGGTATTGTCAAGGATTTGGTAGCTTACTTTCAACCAACTAACAGGTGAATCGTTTAATTTAAAAAATTCGCGAGAACCGCAAAATGTAATCTCAACGTACCAAGGGAAGATAATTAACCAAGCAGCAGACCGAAGTAAAAAAAAATCCGACTCCTACAATTTTATTAGTCAGAAATCCTTACATCTGGCATCCCTGATCCATACATGCAATAGTATATTGTTCTCCATTATATAGGTTTGACAGCCTCGGAAACTTTACACAAATGGTCGATAATTCGAAAACAGAAAAAACCTTAACGCGTTTAATGAGGTCTGAACTTAGATATCTTTTGACTATTCAAAAATGTTGTATGACTCCATCTGCAATAGGTTTTATGTTGTTTTTTTAATAGTGATAGTGCGCATTGTTAATATTATGTAAAACTAATTAATTATTAAAAATAAATCTGATTAATTTGAAAAATGTATTGAAAAAAAAACGTTTTATAAAGATTACAAAACAAAAAAAACGCTTTTTTTGGAAATTAACATATTAGCGATTAGATTCTAAGAAAACAAAAAACATGTCTAATACCTTATTGTTCTAACCTAAGCACCATATTGCTTTCGTTCAGAACTCATCCATCCATCATTTTGTTAATTCGGAAACCGGCATATTCGAACACTCAGTTTATTTCAGACATACATATTTCATATTTATGTGTATACTTAGAAAAAATAAATATAATTAAAATTCTTATTTCCGTTTTATCTTTGATAAAAACGAAACGGGAAAAATATATAAAAATAAATTCGTAAACAATCGACAGATTTATTTCTAAAATTAAAATACATAAAAAATAATCCAAATTGTATAATGTACGATACATAATCATAAAAAAAATAAAAGTCTTATCGACAGCAGAACGGAAGAAGTAATTTTCATGAGAAATATACATAAATTTGAAATCAAAATAGTTAAAATATAGAAAGAAAATAAGAAATTAAATCTGTTTTAAATTTTTCTCACTTTGTAAATTAATTCTTAATTTTTTATTTTTGTTTTTTGTTGGAAGCGATTACGTATTCCACTCTTCTATGGGTTTATTACTATGATTGTAGAATTCTTATTGAAACCCCTAAAGGTCTTAAACATTATTTTTTGTTTTGTTCTTTCTTCTTTCCGTATAAACGAACAAAAAAAAACTTGGATTACAAAAATAAACGATATCATTTTACAATAATATATAATTTTGTACTTAAAAAGAAACTTTTGTATAGTTCTTACAATATTTTAGTATGTAGTTCTAAATAAAAACGAATAAAAAAAGTTTTATATTACTGTAACATGTGCAAAGTAGATTAGTAGAAAAAAAAAATATAAATTTGTAATTTTTCTTTCGTCGATTTTTTTTTTGCGTCAGTGGATTTATAATGATGGATGACATGTAAAAATAAAAACTACATTTTTTTAGTTGTTATGTTTAAATAATATTATAACAGACATGTGAAATGTTTTATGAAGTTGAAACTGAAGTACACAGCAACGAAACAAAAAAACAAAACGAAAAATATTTTTTTTTACATATTTAACACTTAAATAAATTTGTCATAAACAGGAAATTTAAAAAATATACGCTTAACGAAAATTTAGTATATTTGGTTTCGTTTGAAATTAAATGAAGTGGTAGGAATTTATTTTTTTTATGTTGTTCCTCGTTTTCATAAACATGGTCATATTATAGATTATAAAATTATGTATATATGACCATAATATTATAAAATACATATACAAGTACGTATAAAAAATTGTTACCGGATGTTTTATGTAAGCCTGTGTAGTGTACACGCTACAAAATCAATTTAATTTTATAACTAGCATATAGCCTAGTTAGTTATAATTAGAATTGCCTATTCTTATTATAGCAAGAAATATTAAATTAATCATGCAAGAAAACATAAACCGAAAAGAAATGATAACAATATTCAATCGGAAATGGTAAAGCGATTATCATTAATTAATATTTAAAGAATATAATGTATGCACGCTTGTTTAGTATAGCGGAAACAATCCGATAATATGAAATATTTAAAATTGATTATAATTCGTTGTATTCATTAAGAATAGTAAAATAAAATTAATTTGTCCCCGTAACACGTTAAGCTTTTATTATGTTGAAAAGTTAATATTAATTTTAACCTGATTTTAACCTCGATAATTTATTTGTATTACCAAGTTTTAAATTGTTATAATTATTCATAAAAGCCAACATTTGCAATGGATAAGCTATGCTGGCAGCTTTTTGAGTCAGATTTAGAACAATTCGATTTTTTAGCAAATGAAACGTACTCATTTTCGACTTCAATTTTCACTTATTCATGTAGTTTGTAGACTATGCCCTATATGTACTTAGAACTAGTTGTAAAATCTAATAAAACAACTCTGCTACAAACATAATTTTTTTTGACAGCACTATACATTTAATCCAAAACTAATTTTATTCAAACACATTTGTTTACATTTCATTCTTTAAAAACCAACCCATAAATAAATTTGTTTTTCAAATAAATTCGCTATAAATGCAAATAGGCTTCATCAATTATACGTTGCAAAGATACGCTGCAAACTGGGATTATGAAGCTAATGGATGGGTTAGCCTACCCGATCTTCAACTTCATCTGTGATATTATATGTTGATGTAGTTTCTCCTTGTGAATTCAGTGAGGATATTAACCATCGCCATCATATTCAATTTGATGTTGGATTGTCCGATGAAATGATGATAAGAACGCATTAGAGTGCAGGTGAAAGTGGATCTAAACAGTAGTTCATGTTTCGGAGTATCTACCGTTCCAGTTTCGCCTACTGTGTCCGATAGTGAGGATGAAAACCATCCCACCACATCTCTCCATTTTCTTCCTGCGGGAATTAAAGCGCGATGAATTCTATTACTTCCAACAATATTACTGCAGTTTTCCAAAATAGTCGTCTGGATAATCAGTAAATCCGCAATAGCAAACAAATTTGTGGTACTATTATATATCTAGAATTTGATTTTGGAATAAAACCTATAGTTCCAATTCCACATCTCGAGGTACGATCCTTCGGTGACTGATGCAAATATGCTTGTTGAAACCTGTTTGAATGCTAGTAATTGTAAAGTCGCTAAATTAATGCCACCAAAAAATCGAAATATTGATTCATTACACTACGTGTGCTTTAGTAGGCATTATATCAGAACTAAGTAGTACAGCACTTGATCTTAATATTACTTACGTGTGCTTGTTAGGCAGTTCAAAAAAAAAAAAATATGTCAATTCCTCTGCGTGTGCCGTAGTCAATCCCCGCTATATAGTGGTCAACGAAATATTAATAAATTATGATAAACGTACGTAATATAAACGCTGTTCCAGGTGAAAATCCAAAAGCATTTTGATGAAGTTTGTATTATGTTGAACGTGCATCAATTTGACATTCTTGCTTTAACTGAAACTTTCCTTAACACTAAAATTACAACAAGTCGCTTATTCGGCACACGTTGACGTGGGATTGGCCTTTATTTGAATTATTTTTGAGTATTTTTTTCATTACACTAGATAAATCTTTATTGTTTCCTGCAGGTCGGTTCTGCTTTTCCTATAGGAAAAGGAATTAGGAAAAATATTTACATTGCGTTTTTGTCAAAAAAACTTTTTTTTCTTGTATACTATGGCACATTTTTTTCAGTTGGTGTAAATTTTTTCAAAAAGAAAACTAAATTGGGAATATTTTTCCTATCCAATTTCGATACGGAAAAAATATTTCCTAAATTATAAAAATTTAGATCAAACATAATGTCTCATTAGGCCAGAAAATGAAATTTCGGACAAAAACGCTATGTAATTATTTTTTCTAATTCCTTTTCCTATAGGGAAACCAGAAGCACCAGATGTAAATAATATACTCGACGCTAGCAAAACAATTATAAGAGAACGTTAATCCTTCATGAGA
Organism: Nephrotoma flavescens; assembly: GCA_932526605.1. Lineage (NCBI taxonomy): Eukaryota > Metazoa > Arthropoda > Insecta > Diptera > Tipulidae > Nephrotoma > Nephrotoma flavescens. Next base: position 86,632,064 of record OW052222.1, on the reverse strand, counting down.
TCTGGTTTACAGAATGAGCTCGTATCTTTCAAATATTTTATAAATAAAACAATCAAGGGCCCCTATTTCTATTTCGAATACGAATTCGTTTAAAAATTGTACGAATTCATGCCATTGGTATTTTCGAATACGAATTCATACAATTCTAATACGTATTTGTTTGTTAACGATACGACAGAAAATTTTCCTTATTGGGCAATACGAATTCGTACTGTTTTTGTACCTTCATGAACGTATTTGTGTTCGATGTCATTTTAGTTAACGATACCATAGATAAACATTGAAATATTTCTTTAAAATCGTAAATAATTGTACAAATACTATATGTAAATAAGATTAACAAAAAATGTCGATTAATAGTTTACAAATTTTAATTTTAGGACAAAAGTAACCAAGGCAAAACAAACAACACAACAATGCAATACGATCTTCTGGTGTTTACAGAAGATCACCCCGATTTGGCGAAAGGTTACAACACAATTTCCGAAGCGAGAGTATTAGTTAAAATCTTATGGGAGGAAATTAGCACACGTCTGAACAATAATGGGTCACCAGTCCGAAATCCTCAAGAGTGGAAAAAGGTTTGGTCCGACTTTAAATTCCACATTTAAACTACTCCCAAAAGAAGGGGGCTATTTGAAGCAAGCAGGACATTAAAATGTGCGTTTCACTCCAGTAGAAAGCAAACCTACTGGCCTACGGACCCACATACAATTCCTGGCCTTCTTGATTTCTATATATCAAGAGTATCTCCGAAAATTACTTAGCAGTTGAAAATGAAGACGGGCCGGGCTATGGTCAGACCATTCTCCAATTTTAATGACAATAAGTGACACGGTAATGAGAAAAGCATGCCCTCCAAGACTAACAAATAACTAAACCAACTGGGAATACTTTCGACAGCTAGTCGAAGAAAGCGTCAATCTACAGGTGCATATCTCGAACGCTTACATGATAGAAGAAGAACTGTAAAACCTCATTCAAAGTGTGCAAAAAGCAGCCTGGGAAAGTACTCCTGATCAGCATAAAATATTACAAAAAGTATATACTATCCAGTTGAAGTGAGAGAGTTGGTTAACGGAAAAAGAGGAGCTCGTAAGACTTGGCAGAGCACTAGAGCCCTTGAAGACAAAACAATCCTAAACAACTTGTGCAACAAACTTAAACTTCTTATAAAGGAGATTAAGAATGAGTCAGTTCCAAGCTTCCTAAGTAATCTGGAAGGTAAACCTGACACAGACTATTCCCTGTGGAAAGCCACCAAAAGGCCTAAAATGCGAGTGTCATCCATTAGAATGGTTGATGGAACCTGGGCTCGCAGCGAAAAGCTGATCTGTTTGCCGACACCCTAGAAAATACCTTTAAACCACTAACTGGACAAGCGGATAATGAATATCTAACACCTACAAGCTAAGTAGATGACTCATCTGTGCTACCATTTACTCTGAAAGAAATCAAACAAGACGTAAAAAACCTCGAAAGTTCTACCAGAAAAAGCACTAAGGAAACTACAGCACATAATCAATGCTATCTTTAGACTTTGTTATGTTCCAAGACAGTGGAAAGTAGCAAAAATCATAATGATTCCAAAACCTAATAAATCATTAAACGATAAAACATCATATAGGCCGATTTCTTTGTTAACAACAACCTCAAAGATTTTCGAGAGACTGTTTCTCGAGCGATTGAACCCAATTATAGAGAGCACAAATCTTATACCAGCACATCAATTTGGGTTTCGAGAAAGGCAGTCAACGTTAAAACAGGTACATATAGGATTACTCATACAATTGAGGAGGCGCTGGAAAAAAAAAGTATATCCAGCAATATTCTTAGACGTAGCCCAAGCATTTTATAAGGTTTGGCACCGTGGTTTAGAATTTAAGTTCCAACGAGATTTGCCACAACAACATTTTGAATTGCTAAAGTCCTACATCAACGACCGTTACTTCTGGATGAGACAGGAAGACGAATACTCAAAACCAAAGAAAATTTTTGTCAGGGGTTCCACAAGGCGGTGTTCTAGGCCCCGTATTATACCTCCTGAAGCTAGCATAGGAACGTGTGCTGATGACACGGCTGTTATGACCTAGTATTGTTGAGTCCACAAGAAAACTATAAAATGCTGTTAATATAGTAAATAACTGCACAAAAAAATGGAGAATAACACTTAACGAATCGAAATCAACACATATCCACTTTACAAATAGGAAATTAGAATATATTCCGATTAGATTGAATTCGCAACAAATTCCATATTCTGATAATGCTAAGTACCTGGGCATGACGCTAGACTCTAAACTCAGGTGGAAAGCGCATGTTAAAAAAAGGCAAGAACTGAATTTAAAATTCAGAAAAATGCACTGGCTTATTGGAAGAAACTCCGAACTGACACGCACAATAAACTGCTGTTATATAAACAAATCCTAAAACCAATCTGGACTTATGGTATTCAGCTTTGGCGCTGCGCAAGGAAAACTACAGTAAAGATCATTCAAATATTTCAAAACAAAGTACTAAGTAGCATTGTGAATGCTCCTTGGTACATTAGAAATGACAATATCCATCGAGACTTAAACATGGAATAAGTCAGCGATGAAATACTAGGAGTCATGTTGCATCACCATGACAACGATGACAACTGCATCACCATGACAATGAGGAACTGCGGAACCTACTGGATCGCACCAATAGACCGAAGCGCCTAAAAAGAACAAAGCCTTTAGAATTAGTGGTTCCCTGAGCCGCTTAAATCAAAGCACTGGCAGAGCTGGGATGAACCGATAGGTCTCATCCCACAAGAATTGGCTACTAATCTAATAAAACAATTACTGGATAATCCATATGATTAGTTGTAATATTATACAGAAATAGAGATTTCTTAATCAAAAAAAATTTAAAAGAAAACAAAATTAATATTTTAATGGCTACGGGATGAGGCCGGTCAAAAATGCATAAATTTTCGCCAATCGAGGACTGTCATAAGAATAGTCGACTAGCCACGTGCTGTAGAAGGCGATACGCAATCGTTTGGAGACAAAATTTTAGAATTGCCGACTGTAATCGCTGCGCCTCCTACAGTCGATGTAGATAATCCTGATACGGAAAATGATCAAGAGAACATGGTTGAACTGCAAACCCCACGGTTCGAATCCGATCAAAACACACCCTATTACAGGAACAAGTCAACATCAAAGTTTAATGACAATTAGATACAATTAGATTCAAAAAAATTAGATTCCTTCAACAATGCCGTAAATGACACAACCAAAACTTTAAAGCGATTGGTTAGGATCAAGGAAAAGTTTTACCATTTAAGAAAAAGGTAAATGGAACCAAAAGGAAGGGAAATAGTTTTAAGGGAAAACGAAATCAAATTAAAGCAAAAGTCGAATTTAGAGTACCAAAAATTGAAGCTGCAGGATTTAGAAATAAAAAAGCCAAAACTAGAAATCGAAGCGAAAAAAATATAATAATTATAATGAAAAAAATGTGATTTATGAATTTATCTGCGATAATAAACCAACTTTTTAAGAATTTAAGAATATGTTCAATGAAATTTATGAATATTTACAAAATGAATTTATTTAAATATGAAATTAAACTGTATGACTAAACATTTACATTTATGAATTTAAAATATTTAGTCTAATTCTTCTTGCGGCTGTATTTTCTGGTTCGTTTGATAAATTTTCTTCGACATATATTTGTGGTGTTATAGATTCGTTTTCCAAATTCAGTTATTCTTCCAAGCGCCGTTTTACTTTCGCTACTCTTCAAAATACTTGAAAAATCAATTTATAATAGAAATCTGCAAAATAAAAGTGTTTGTCACACCATCGGATTCGTTTCAGCCTATACCAACCTAGGGTCGATTTATATTATCCGTTCCGTTCAGATCCGTTTCTTTCAGATTCAGACAAAAAAAATATTGTTACATATGTTTTCTATATAAGTATTTATATTATCCGTTCCGTTCAGATCCTTTACTTTCCGTTTCATAAATATTGTTGAAAAGAATGTTTTATCTGAACGCGTATTTTGATCCAAAAATAATAACAGTAGAGAAGAATTACCGGAACGCAATAGTGTAGAATATATGTGTTTTTGTATTAGTAACAAACAAATTTGTTCGGACGTAACGCCACACCATTCACAATGTTTTTATTTTAGGTTAATAATTTTATATTTTGTAAATTAACAAATTTTATATCCATTTTGTGTTTTACTAACCAATTGTTTGGGAACGGCAAAAGTACCATGTCATAAATTTATTTTGGTTTGTGTTTTGAACCAACTTACATATTTGTGTATTCCTTTCAAACTTATTTTTGTTCGAAAAAAACACTAACTATACACACAATTGTGTTGGTTGTACTTCAAATCAAGTGCAATTTTTTATCAAAGATATCATTACATACTATGATTTTTTACTCACACATTTGTGTGGTTTGGACTTTAATAGAGCCATTTTTTGGTTGACATGGCATATTTTATAAAAAAAACACAATTCTAAAACATTTCGTGTTCAATAAAACGACACGTAAAAAATAAATTCACTTTCCTCAAAATTTAATATAATTTTGCTTTGTCAAATTATGCTAAATTTTGAGGAAAGTGAATTAATTTTTTACGTGTCGTTTTATTGAACACGAAATGTTTTACAATTGTTTTTTTTTATAAAATATAAAATTTGTTAATTTACAAAATGTGTGGCGTTACGTCCGAACAAATTTGTTCCCCATCTAGATACCATGGGAAAATGTCACAAAACAGGAGTGGAAGCACCAAAAATTTGAACCGATCCCACCCGGTTCGATAAATTTTGGTGCCTATGGTCACAAAAACAACACACATACATGCGTAACAAATGACAGCACACTAATTCAAAATTGTGTATTATACGTCGTATACGTATACACAAATTTGAGGTTTCGTCTCCCAATTCTGGATCGAAATAGGCGTTCTGAACGCCTATTTTGATCCAAAAATAATAACAGGAGAGAAGAATTACCGGAACGCAATAGTGTAGAATATATGTGTTTTTGTATTAGTAACAAACAAATTTGTTCGGACGTAACGCCACACCATTCGCAATGTTTTTATTTTAGGTTAATAATTTTATATTTTGTAAATTAACAAATTTTATATCCCTTTTGTGTTTTACTAACACAATTGTGTAGGTATGGCCAAAGTACCATGTCATAAATTTATTTTTGGTTGTGTTTTGAACCAACTTACATATTTTTGTATTCCTTCCAAACTTATTTTTGTTCGAAAAATAACACTAACTATACACACAATTGTGTTGATTGTACTTCAAATCAAGTGCAATTTTTTATCAAAGACGTCATTACATACTATATGGTTTTTTACTCACACATTTATGTGGTTTGGACTTTAATAGTCATTTTTTGGTTGAAAAGGGATATTTTATAAAAAAGACAATTGTAAAACATTTCGTGTTCAATAAAACGGCACGTAAAAAATAGATTCACTTTTCTCAAAATTTAGCATAATTTTGCTTTTGTCAAATTATGCTAAATTTTGAGGAAAGTGAATTTATATTTTACGTGTCTTTTTATTGAACACGAAATGTTTTACAATTAATTTTTTTTATAAAATATAAAATTTGTTAATTTACAAAATATAAAATTATTAACCTAAAATAAAAACATTGCGAATGGTGTAGCGTTACGTCCGAACAAATTTGTTCCCCATCTACATACCATGGGAAAATGTCACAAAACAGGAGTGGAAGCACCAAAAATTTGAACCGATCCCACCCGGTTCGATAAATTTTGGTGCCTATGTTCACAAAAACAACACACATACATGCGTAACAAATGACAGCACACTAATTCAAAATTGTGTATTATACGTCGTATACGTATACACAAATTTGTGGTTTCGTCTCCCAATTCTGGATCAAAATAGGCGTTGTGATGTCTGAACGCGAAAAAATACGAAAGAATAGCGAGGAAAGTGGAATTTATATATATTCCAGCAACAACAATCAAAACAAAAATAAATTGCTACTAAAAACATTTTTGGATTTTTTGTTATCGTTTAGTCATGCAGCATGTGTGAAACAAATTAATAATATTTGTTTATATTCTCGTCATGCCAATCGTATGCTAATGTTTGTCACCACTAAACTTTGCTTATATGCTCTTTTAAATTATCCCATATATTTTATAGTTGTTTTAGTCTAATAAACTATAAAATATAAAAAAAATGTTAAAGTAAAATAAAGTAAGGAGCATATACCTAGATTTTATATCTGAAGAACTTAGCAATAAAACACGTGTTCATATTTTCTATTGGATTCCTTTTAAATTTTTTTCTTATTTAACGTTTATACAGGGTGTTTGGTGTGTGGAACGGTAATATTTTATGGCAAATAGGATGGGTCATTTGGAAGCTTTTATTCTATGGAACAGATTTCCAAAGTGTCACATCATTTAAAAGAAACTTAAAAATATCATCAACTGAGATGATATTTTTAAGTTTCTTTTAAATTACCCAAAATCTCGCCTTTAAATGGTCATAACTTTTGTTTGTGTTCGTAAAGGCTCGAAATAAGTTTTATTGGATTCTAAATAAATCATTATTTAATATAATTGGTTTAAGAAAAATGATTTATGGCCTTCTAAATCCTAAACAATGTGTAAAAGGTATGCTATTTGTCATAGTCATCATTCATTTTGTGGCCAAAATAAAAGATACTATTTTACCGGGGTTAAGTTTAAGAAAATCAAAAGCTTTATTTCCCAAACTTGCGTACACAAAAATTAAATTGCTACTAAAACATTTTGGATTTTTATAAGTTATGTTTTACTTTATACGTAACCAAAAAATACGAATATATACGATAACCACACGATGAAAATATCTGATCTGATAGTATAAATTGATGATGTCTGAATCTGAAAGGAACGGATCTGAAAGGAACGGATAATATAAATCGGCCCAATGCGTGAATAGTCGGAACCATTATCAACAAAGCACGTTGTACATATTATGTATTACTCATTAGCAAAAAATAAACTATTATTACAAGTATTTAGAGCGCAATGATGTTACTCAAATAGTCTTTTGAATCGTGAGCATATTGAAACCAGGCTGAACAAATATCGCTCTTGAATCTATCGATTGCACGATCACCCAATAACCCTTCGTTAAAATAGGTCCCGATGAAAGCGTGTGGTTGGGTTTCAAGTTTCCAGTGCTTAAAATTGTCTTTGGTGCTTGCAAGTAAAACATTATTTTGTTATTTATTTTTGTTTAATTTATTCAACTTATGGCCGGCTGCACTGAAAAATGACAAACGGCCGGTTATGTGCATCAGTTAAATGTTTTATATGAATTATGTTTTCGAATCAGAAAAAAGTCAACGCAAACTTGATTAAATATTTTTATTTCCGTGGAAATATTGAGCTTGAGTATAAATATTTAAATGGCCATTTTTGATTGAATAACTTTTTAACTAATCGTTAAATATTTCCATGTAATAAAATATATTTAATCAAGTTTGCGTTGACTTTTTTTTGATTGCGAAAACAGTATAGGAATTATATTCGATATAATTTTTTGTAAATGATAGAAAAAAATTCTTTCAACTTTTAATATTTTTTTAAATCATAACAGACGTATATGCAACATTGACTATTATGTTTACAAACAACTGCCATTTCGCAATGACTTTTCAACATGTGTTAATTTGTCGCCGTTTGTTGTACATATATGAATAATGAAACAATTTTGAGTTTAATAAACAAATATTTGTATTTTAAAATGATTTGAAACCTATAAATATATCCACGTCCGGGTATTGACTAATGTATTATCTATTTTTATTTCTAAATGTTAAAATACCCAAATAAATAGATCCATAATATATTAAAAAATTAATAAATAAATACATATTTAGTAAAATTTTATAAATCAAGGCGAATTCGTGTTCTCAATAAAATTACAAATAATTATAAAGAAAGTTTTTTGGTTCTTGCTAGAAAAATAAAAATTTGCTTTCAAATAAATATCGTTTTATAAGTACCGTTCTATGTACTGATAAAATTTTGTCAAAATTTAGTTAGTTTTTATGTGGGTTGCATGCTCAAAATTTGTATAGCAGTTTTGGTTGCATACATACGTCATTTTGATTTAAACTTAAAAAATTATATCGAATTTTTTTTCTACTAAAATGTGCGCTTGGTTCCTATACAGATTTCATATAAAACATTTCACTGGCGCACAACTAACCGATCGTTTGTCATTTTCTGTGCAACCGGCCATTAGTTACATGTTCCATATAAATATTTGTGCAAATAAATCATTCTAGGTGCTATCAGTAATCATCCATTTCCCGCATTGACATCAATTCCTGCAAGTAGCCGTATTACATGACCAGTTGAAAATTAAATTTTTATCCACTCTGACGTACTTAGAAAATTAGATCCATATCGATGGAAATCACTGTCAACTTATCTAAATGCAATACCAAAGCATGCAGATGCCCGTCAACATTTTTCTAACTACGAATAAACTAAGATAGTTCCACTTTTTGAAGCTATGTTAAATACTATCTTATTAACATAATGTTAATTACTCTTGTGCTTGATTAACTTTATAAAACAAGATTTTAACACAATTTAAAAATCGCACAAACTATATTGTCTGTTTGTATTTTAGTTGTACCTCTAAATTGAGTAATTGACCCGGCGGCCTGATCAAAATAGATAAAATGATCATAGGAATCTTCACATTAATTATCTTACCGATTTTAAATTTCGGTTTGCGCTCTTATATAACGGTTTTTGAAAACGGATTACGGTTTTCTTATATGGGCCAACGCCAAACTTTTAAATTTAAAATAATCATTTAAGTAATTAATGTAATTGTGTGGTCTGTATGTCGAACGCAAAATTTAAAAAGATTAAAATTAATCTTATTAAAACACAGTTTGGTTAGGAAAATAAACCAAGCATACTACCACCGACACAAACTCCGATAATTTCGAAACCATGAATCGTGTGTGACATTCTAATTACGTATATTTCTTTCTTTGTTGTTTTTAAATTTGGAAACAAAATAATACAATGATTTACCGCCTAATCCACAAAATATAAATTGGCTCTGTGACCGTAAAATTTCCGACAAATACCAAAATGGTATTCTAGAAATATAAATATTCTGTAAATGTAAATTATATTCTGTAAAGCTTACAGTGACAAAGTAGCAACCGTAAATTTTGATGTATTTTGTATTTTTATGCATTTAGTGTATTCTGATAATTTTTACACATCGCTGGGTCTACTAATCTACCTTCGCAGTCTAGGAATATTTATGGCCCGATTCTGAAAATGTAAAAATTTTATAGCTGCTACTTTATAGAAATTGCTTACAGAGAAAAAGATACAGTGTTCTAAAAACTGATATTCACAAACTGTAGACTTTTTGCCGCTTTAAATCAATACGTTATAAATTCGCCGCTGTAACCAAGTTGTATGTCATTTTAAAATATTCTATTCAATTCGATGGCGGCAATCGAATATATTGTATAGCATAAATATATCGAATTTTGTGTAAATTTATTAAGAAGTAAATTAAAATCTGTTGTTCAGTTATCAAACAACATGTCAGTACAGTTGGGGTCATTCGTCTGCATACCTTTATTGGAGTAGGTTCAATATACTCACTAAATTAATTTATATACCCCCTATTACACACATTCATTTATTTCTGGGAAGGGTTTATTTCTCACTATTAAGTAACGTTGCACAATAAGAAACACTAATGTTTAAACATATTTAACTTTTGAATTAAATTAAAATTTTACAATAACTTGCAATATTCTTATACAAAACTATAATAAACTTTTCTTCTCGAGTTTAGTAATAATAATAAAGAAAAATAATAGAAATTAATAAAGTGTATTACTTTCACGAACTACGTCGGTAGACCGGGTTTTTGTGTGTCTTCCATAATTTTAGAGAGTCCATTGGGATTTATCTTTGGCATTCAAATCTGTGAACATCGCCACAATACTCCCTCCCTAATGAATTCGGAAGAATTTATGAAAATGCAAGTGTAATTTAACGAGACCGAAAATAAAACGAAATAAAGAAACGACGGTAACGATTAACCGTTCAATTCGTTCTGGAACAGGTAAAATGCCATTTGCATTAACAAAATGTTCTAAGAATTTAACTTCAGGTAAAGCTAAGACACATTTTCTAGGATTGATTATTAAACCGTTGTCTGATAATTTTTGTTCTCAAAACTCAAACTAGTTTGAGATGTGCGTGATGATCCTCAAAAGTTTTAGACTCTACCAGAATACCATCTAGGTAGATGAATGCGAAATTAAATCCCAACGATACGGAATGCATGAATCTCTGAAAGTTTTGAGTTCGTACGAAAATCGTTAAAGATGTCGAATGGGATAACGATCTGGAATAGTAACACGATTCAGACTTCGGAAATCTCCACTTGATCTCCATTTTTCTTCGAGACAAGATGCAAAGGGCTAGACCATGCACTATTACTCGGACGACAAAATCCTAATGCCATCCGATTCTCGAATTTCTGCTTTGCAATCATTAGTTTATCTAGTGCCAAACGTCTAGTTTCACAAGAAACTGGTGGTCCAAAAGTTTCCAACCGATGAGTGATCATATGTTTGACGTTAAGAGAGTTTGTCATAATTTCAGAGAATTTAGAAAGAAGTTGCTGGATGTGATTATTAACCTGAGATTTGTCTAGTTGAGACAGTGTTAACTCGGATGTGAGAGCGACAGAACCAATCATAAACAAACTAGTCGTCAGATCGAAAAGCCGATAGATAACTATCAATCCAGTGCTTTTAAGGAAATGATGGGCAGCGAGACATCTGCCACTATAAACTATTCCGGTTTCAACTCGAATACATAAATTGGTTCAAGGCATATCTAACAAATTTGTCACAATTTGTAATAATGAGAAATGAGAAATCGAGCTTTATTAAAGTTACTTTTGTTGTTCACCAAGGATTACACATTGCTTATTTACATCCTCATATTTGCTAATTACTTAAAAATGTATCGTACGAAAATTAAGATAGATTAAGTGAGTGGTGTAATCAAAACTAACTGAGTACTCTAATAATTGTAAAATTCTGTATTTTCATCGTAAAAAGAATCTGGTTATTATCAGATATATAAGAAATACTTTTGTCGAAACCGCTAGATTCCATCGGCATATTAAAAATGTTGTGCTAACGCGAATACCATGTTTTGGTTTGTCAATCTAGTCCATCAGTAAATTTTGAAATACTCAAAAATTAAGCTCATTGTATTACGCTTACTTTTGATTTCTATTGGAATACGCTGCAACGGTTTAGTATGCATACTGTACACATAAAAAGAATTAAAATTATTGAAAAGAAGTTTTTCATTTTTTGTTAAAGAAAAGAGACTGGGGTTATCACCAAATGTACCATTCCATGTAAATGCACCACCAAAATTATTCATCTTCATCGATGACCAACAGTATTTCAATTTATCCTACAGGGTAATAAAAAAATCCTGGTGACATATTTTTAAATGTTAAATCAAAATTTTAATTTTGATTTTCTGTTTTTCATTTTTTTCTTGTTTTGATTTTTCCATTTACAAATGTACATATTATATCTTAAATTTGAAATTATACGTAACCCTCCAAGAACACGGTATTCAAAATACACGGTTTCGAAGAACACGGATACCCATTTCTTCAAATTACACGGTTTCAAACAACACGACTTTCGTTATTCTATTTTATTTTGTTTTTTGTATCTCATAACAAAAAAATAAAACGTACCGTTTTTTGTATTTTTAGTCTCGAACAACGTGGTTTTAAAGAACACGGGACGAATTAATCGTGTTCTTGGAGGGTTTCCTGTTATTATTGACAACGATCGTATTAAAGTTTATATTGAAATAGTTGAAAACAACAGTGTTTAAAACAGATGTCATAGCATTAATAACAACACCATACAAACAACAACGATGCAGCAGCGTTGCAGAAACGGCAATGTTACAGCAGCAACGAAAAACAGAGAGTTTCTTAATTTTTCGACGGCGTCATCTGCCCTGAATACGATACGAAAATGCAAAAATCATATTTGAATTGAATCAGATTCGTACGATTCTTATTTAAAATTGAATAGGAATCTTATACTTTCGTTTTCGTATCGTATTCAGGGGTGGTATGTTGTAAAATCACTTCGAATCGAAATTCGAAAAACATCGAATGGCGGTATGTTGTATCATTTTCGAAAAGCAGAAATGATACAACTTTCACTTTTTCGATTCGACTTTTTCGAATTCGACTTTTTTCGATTCGAAGTGATGGTACAACATACCGCCCCAGGAATAGTGCTGCACTGGTTAACTACAATATTTAGCGCGTGAATTTAGTTGCGTTAAATTGTTGTTGTTTTTTATAATGGATAACATTTTTTAGCCTAGTCGCTACGTAATTATTAAGCCTGTTCTACAGTAGACAGAAAATGTATCGATTATCTTAGTTTCAAATTAGGGACATTTACCATTGTTTTTTTTTAGAAAATTTATATTTTTCCCATAATATCTCAGCAATTTTATTTTAAAGTTTTATGTTTTCTTACATATTTCGCCGATTTTTGCCATCATCAGTAAGATGTTTACAAATTAATTATGTGTTCTAATTATACAAATATGGCGCAAAAAACTACCTATAAAATAAAATAAAATTGCTGGTAATGCGAAAAATATAAATTTTTTGAAATATTAATTTACATCTGCGAAAAAAAAATCCACTAATATTTACCATTGCGTACATTTAAATTGTTACTGCCCTTTTAGTCTCTTGGTATAGTCCTCTTTGAAATTGTACTCAATGGAACGCTAAAAAATATTAGAAATACGAGTCAACACAGCCAGCGAAAAAGTGGATATGTGATAAAAGGAAAATGGCCATACCATTAGTTTCATATCCCTCTATTCCCAGACGCTAATATTTTTTTTGTCAATCCACCTCTTTTTTCCATCAAACAATGGAACATTCTTAACTTTACAAACTTATTTCGTTGTGCCTGATCAAAGAATTGGCTTTAACCACCCCAAATATGATGCAACCCGAGTTTGACAAAAAATTGCTGGCATAGTATTGATATGATATTAAATTATAATAATAACATTATTATAATAATAATTTTAAAATAATATTTAATAAATTTTAATTTAATAAAGATATTTTATTATATTGAAATTATAAATAATTAAAAAATTCAATTCCACAAACATGATAACGCAAATAATATGAACGTATTTTAAATTAATGAGACGTAATTATCGATTTTCTTGAATTATATCGGCAATTTAAGTGTAGAATCATACATTAACATGCGATGATGACGAAGATAAAGTAAAGGGTGTCTCAATAAGAAGTTCAGATTTAAAACGTTAATAAAACAAAAACGGCATATTTCCAAATCAATTTTTTTGTTGGAGTAACATACAATCCTAATTAGGGATTGCAAATTTTAGGCAAAATTTCAATACCAGGATTTCGAGATTGATTAATCTAAAACCGGAATCCCGGTATTAATACCGGGATTTTAAAAAAAAAATTAAAATTCCAAAAACATATTTTTTTCTATATATTAAAATATATTTAAATAATAATATAATAAAATAATTCAGTCTTTGTAAATCAACAAAGGAACATGTTATTGTTAACAATTAAATTGCAAATTGCAATGCAATTATATTCACAATACTATGAAAAAATATATAAAATAGTATGTAAAAAAATAAACCATTTCACCATATCATATCGTTATCAAATTTGTTTATTCGATGTTTTAAGTTTTAATTTTAATATTTTAAAATAAATAAAATATGTATATTAAAATAATACATACATATAATGTAATTAAAATAAATTTAATTAATTCAGTCTATTTATGAAATTCATGTTGAATTTTTATACGTACGGCAATTTCACTGTTTTATTATTATATATTTTGAAAAAATATAAAAATATTATTATTAATAAAACAAATAGTTTGTTAAAATTCCTTTATGTGAAATTATTTTATTATTCGATATTATATCGATTTCGATATTCAAGATATCATCGTCAGTAATTAATACTAAATACAATATGAAATTTTTTTCAAATATTTCCGTTATGAAAAAACATTTTCTACTCTGCTAACGTTGTTTTTAAAAAATGATTTTATATGTACTTGCAATTTTATGAATATTAATTAACGAATATTATGTAAAATGAGGTCATATAAGTTATTAGTAGTTGTATTAATTTTGTTATTAAGTAAATTTTGATTATTCCGATTTTTATAAATTTCAAATTCCTCTATGCGGTCTAACTTGTTGCCTTTCTTCATTTTGTAAAGTATTTCCAAATTGTTATTATAATTTCCGTGATTATGCAAAGTCTGATTAATATGTTGGGCAAACTTTGATTCAGTATTCATTTTTCCAATGTCTTTAATATGTTCTTTGAATCGTATGTTGAATGAACGTCCAGTTTGTCCTTTATAAAATGATGGGCAATCCGAGCATATTAATTTATAAACTCCTGTTTCTAAATTTATATTATTTTTCGGTTTAATTAAATGTGACAATTTGTGTTTGGTTTTATATGCAGTTTTATAACCAAAATTTTTAAAAATTTTATTAATAAGATGACATGTAGTTGGATTATATTCTACACTTATATATTTTTGTGTTAAGTTTTCGTCACTAAAAGTAAGTGTAGTATATGTTGTAGATATTCCGTTTTGTTGATATATGATGTGTTTATTCTCTCTATTTTTTCCGGTTTATATCCATTTCGACTTTTTATATATTTGATAGTTCGGAGCTCTTCTAGATAATCCTCATTAGACATCGGTATAGTGTTCAGTCTATGTATTAGGTGATTATATGCAGCTAATTTATGTCATCCATGGCAACATAAATCTCTCGAGAAGGATATAGTTTCAATTACTACAGATGGTACCACATTGCCACAACAAAGAGCGTTGGAAGAATTTTGAAATGTGAACAACAGTTGTGTTTTGCGCATGGTATTCATCTTGTTGTGTCGGATGTTATTTATAAGAAATCTGTACAAGAAATTTAACCCGAAGCTAACTTTACCGTCAATGAGATTGAACCCTTGAATAATGCTAATATAAATGCTTTTGACAATCCCGAGGATGAAAAAGATGATTGTAAATGAATCCGAATGTGGATTTACGATTTTTTTTATTTCTCGAGCAAATAATTTATTGCTTCTATTGTATTTTTGAGGAGCTCTACACATTTTGCGGCTGGTAGTGATCCATTTGTTCTAACCAAACCGATGTTCCAAAACTGACTTTTCGAGTGAACATTTACATTTAGATATCTCCGATTTCGTGCGGTCCATTCATCTAATGTTAACGAAAAACGTTCACCTTTTATTTTTTTAAGCGTATCAAAATTTTTAATCATAGAAGCTCGAGTTTCTTGAGCGTATTTTGTTACAATTGTCCGTATTGTGTTGGGTGATGTGGGCACATTATTAAATCCCTGAGCATGTAAACCATTTCGTACGTCATGTAACGTACAAATCACTTTTAATGGAAGTCCATCAAGTGCAACCATTCTTGAAATAACGAGCG